>APFE030737962.1:0-16662 GCA_000404065.3 Pinus taeda | reverse complement strand
AATGAGCTTAAACGCGGGGAGAAACACTTGCTCATGACTTATGTTTATTTTTTAACGAGCTTGAACTATGTGCTAAAACTGCTCATGGAGAGTTTATTTTTTAACGATCTTGAACTCTGTGACAACATTGCTCGCCAGTCGTATGATAAGAATGTCTAATTCAAGATGCCATTTTTTATGGAGCTTGCACCTTTTGAAGCTTTTCCTTGAAGCCTCTTGCATGCATGCTAGGAACGACCAACTACGCCGCTCTACTTAACTACTAATATCACCATCAAGGCCAGGTAGGACAATTTTTCCTTTACTTTGCCGGCGCGCAGATTGCCCCTACAAAGATGAATGGTTTCGGCCACTCACCCGACCTAGGCGGTTGAAGTCAGCAGAATCATAGAGCTAACGTTAGCTGGTCATTTCTCGCTTGCTTACATAAGGTTTGCATGCCCCCAGGTATAGTGAAGAATTTCCAGTTTACCAAGAAAAATGCTCCCTCGGCGATGTCTATCGAAATAGACAAAGGGGAGTGGCATAGAGATACTCCACTCACATAACTTTAACGAAGGTATCTTATTCCAGCATGTTCCCATTTTCTTGTGAGGATGGGTTCTCCAGACTAGTCATATATCCCTCGCGGAAATCTACTCTATACCCAAGGTTTTCCTGCCGAAATAGACCAGCGTGCGTGCCCCCTGGGTTTCAGTCACATCTTCCTGAATCACTCGCGCTCATCAGGTGGATGGACTGGAGACCGATGAGACATTTCTTGCGTGAAAAGACCATTTAGGGATGGTATTTGACTATTTGCGATGTGTGAACCAGGGAATGACATTTTGGTCTACGAGCTTGACCATTCTGCCTTTGTGCGGAAAACACATTACTCTAAAGAGTGAGGAGACGATGGCTCCCATGCAGTAAATATAGTCGCGTCCAAGGAGTAGATTGTTAATCTAAAGGTCCTTGAACTACCATAACGTTCATGTGAACAGTTTTCCTTCTCAAGTAATGGGCACATTTGGAAGGATCCCTAAAGGTCGAATGGTTCCCTTGTCGAAGCCTGTTAGATTTCTCATTTCAGGCAAAAGCGATGGCGAACCAAGCGCTTTCCAAGTAGTTGAGGAAAGGATACTCACAGAAGCCCCTTCATCAATGATGGTACCAACCATGACCATTCTGTAATCTTGTACAATGATTCTGAATGGTACATTGGCTCGTAAACGAGGTCTTCCTAGTAGATTCCAGCCGAAGGAAACAACTAGGTTGCTTGGTGGTGGGACTGAATAGACGGCCGGGTAGGACTCTGATGAACTTCCTTCCTGCAGTAAAGGAACGGGAGGACTGCCCCCAAGCTTATCGGAGTTGGTGTTGATGAAAAGAATTTGAACAATGTCGTTCTCTTTCTCTTCAGTGACGGTATCGTTCAAATATGAACACTCTGAAGGCAATACCGGGTCAACTGCCATATCGACCCTTTGACTTACATCTGGTATGGATTCCGAGGGTTCATTTTCAATGATAGGTGCTTCGGCTGACCACAGGGATGGGCCAGCCGGATTTTCAACCGGTGGAGGGCTCGGGATGAGTTTTTGATATCTAGGAGGAAGTCGTACAGGGAAACCAGACGATTATCTAAAACTCTTTTAACCTCTTCAAGGAAGGGACAACGGTGGACGACGTGATCGCCTTCACACAACTTACAAGGAAGTTTAGGATTCCTTCTTTGTCCATGTGCTTCACTTTCACTGGTTGACAGTGAGCATTAAACATGATCGCCAGAGGTTGATGCTACCGGATGGTGCAAATGAGGAGACCAGTCCCTTAAGATCCGAGGGATGCAGGGACAATCTCAGTGATAGTGGTCCCCTTTGCAAATGACAAAAGGAGATTTAGGTTTTGACTGTTCGGTGTGTCGATTTTTGCTAGACGATACTTGGCCATTCCCTTTCAATTTGGGTTCCTTTTTCTTCTTTTCCTTTTTCTCTTTTTGCTTCTTCTTCTTCTCAGTTACTTGACTTTTAGATTTATAGGCTTTATCAAGCGAAGAGGAAGGAGCAGAAGGAGAATCGGATGAAGTAGAAGGTTGGGAGGCAATTCTAATGTCGTCTAGTTGCTGGTTAGACTGTTCAGGAATTGTGGGATTCTGAACGACAGAGGTAGAGAAGAGCTAGACCGACAAACCAATTGTCAATCCTGGAAGTGACAAAGTGGCCATATGGGGTGGACCAACATCTCCCCAAGATAGGAAGGGACTAGGATTTCCTTCACGGGGAAATCCTTGGTTGGTAGACTCCATTTTCTCAACTTGAAGATCAACGGGGGAATTTGTGATGTTATTCCGATTAAAATAATTTTTTAGACGCTTGGACACAACTTGTTTTTTCAATTTTAAAGAGTCAAGAAAAAACAAAAGATGACTCTAGTCGCCTTCAATTTTTATTGAGCTCAAAGTGACAAGCGCTCAGAGGACCTTTTCCTTTAAGCAGTCTGAAAAGGAGCAAAATGGACTTTTCTGGAGATCTAGGTAGAGAGGATTACCAAACCAATCGTAAAACTGCAGAATACTTTTTACGGTACGACAGTCAGTCTTCCCGAATGCTGTGTTTGGTGCATTACGATCGATAAGGCGGCAAACACGGCTTCCTAAGGATAAAGGATGCAGCCTATTGTGGTCTCCCAATATATACGTGACGGTATGTGGGAGCACAAGTACGTACTGACACTTGTCATCTCAGAGTGGAGGAATCACCCAACCAGCACTGAAAGCAACAGTTACCAGGCTTTACGATGCCGAAATATGTCTCTAGCCTAGACCTCTAGATATTGCGTTAAGTTCCAAAGCGTTGTTAGATTCATTGAGATTTATTTTAAGTTGATCTTGCTTAGCAGTTTGCCTTTCAGGTTCACCATGTGATGTATGTATAATTCCTAAATGCAGTCTAAGATGATAAACATACTTTTTATCTTCTTTCAACAATGAAAATCCTAGCTACTAAAGGGAAGAAAGTCAAGCATCTTTACTTCACAGAGCATAGAGCACACGCTAATATGCACAGTCCTAAATCAAGCCAAGCATTCAAAATGCAAATGCACATGCATGTATTTGTTTTTCAGCTCTCTTAATGTGTGAATGATGCTAAGAAAGCTATGTGCAAAATTGAATTACTTTTAAAGCGACTGTACTCAACAAAATTCTTTTTCAAAATGAAGTGAAAGCGAGAGAGATACTTTGCGATTTGCAAATGGAAATTGCTTTTCAACACTCTAAAACTAGTAATTCAAATCTTATGCAATAGTAACTGTATAATCAATTATCTAAAACAATGGGATTGCTTTCTAAAACTGAAAACGACAGCTACGACACTTTCAGATCTAGGGATGACAGTTCGACTATGTTACTTTTTGCAAAAGAGAACTAAAACGACACAGAATACATGAAAAAAGTTTATAGTTCTTTACACTAAGGAGGTGGAATAATGCAAGAGAAGGGGGTATTCACAGGTGTACACTGATTACAGACAGCAAAACCTCTTGAATAAGACTGAAAACAGTGAGAAAAATCCACAGTCGGAAGGCAAAATCAATCCTCCCTGACCATCACACCTGTTACACAGTGAACTCAGTATGCAGCGCACCTACTCGATTCGGGAAGTGCGATGCATACAGGCTGCCTTGAAGGCAGGGTGTGATGGTTACAGTGCGAGACTTTGAATGAGATTTCACTCACAGTTTGCAGTTTAGTTTAGGTGTTTAAGCTGAGTAAGTACATATCAATGTATGTAAAAACACAAGGGTGATCTAAGAGGTTACTAAAGCCACCACTCAGGGCAATTAGATTGCTTGCAGATCTATTGTTTAATTTATAAACAAAAACCTGGAGATTGACTGAAGCAATATTGATCTACTTTGCATTTGTATGACAAATGCAGTTCGAAGGCTAGCTGGCTTGACTTCAAGCTCTGTCTGTATGTTAATAAAAGAAACAAGGATAGATAGGCTGACAAGTAATCTAGTCGCTCCCCAATGGAGTCGCCATTTTGTTATATGGGAATAGTGTCCACACGGATGCTACTATTCCCACTAAGATGGGTGGCTATCTTAGAAACAAACAATCAAAGTCTACTATTGATTCCTTTTATGAAAATAGATGAGAGGAGAACCAAGAGGGCCAACCTGAGTCTTGCGCTCGATTCCCTCTCCTTTCTTGATAGAGTTTTGCTGCTTGCTCTTTGTCTGCTCAGCTTCAAAAGGATCTGTAGAATCACAGCAACATACTACTATGCAAGAAACAAGGATCTAAGTTCATAAATAATGTAGGATCAGATGTGCATTAACCATATACAAACAGATATAAACAAATACACAAGAATATGGAAGGAAACAAGAATAGATTTATTCAAATAAAAAGTAGCAAGAGGATTACAACCATGAGTAGCTCTGACCTAGCATCATCCTCCAGCTAAGACGCCCTTCTTCACCTCAAGCAAAGAAAAATCACCCAACACTGTGAATATACACCAGAATACCAACAACACTTCTCTATAAGTTACAAAATTCCAGCCCCTGGATCTCTGTGATGAGGGATCCATATATGATGATTACAGAGAGGTGAGTCATCTTTTGGTATCTTGATTAGTGTCTTCTCTCTGATAGTTCCTGCTTCCACTTGGAGAATGAAGATCTCTTACTCATCCCTGGTCGAAAATGGAGTGGCAAGTGTCAGAGGGGAAGCTTCTGGAAGATTCCATGATCTTCCACCTCGTATTTTTGTCCCTGCCATTTGTCCATTCCCGACCATCGCACCCTACAGAGGAGCAAAACAGTATGCATTGCACCCTGTACATTAGGAAGGTGATATGCATCGCACCCTCTACATGGAGCTTTCAGTATGGTCCAGTTTTAACCATTTATGAGCAGTTTTCAGTGGAGAACTTCTGGGAGATGATGTAATCAGTTGACCGTGTTCCTTTAGGCAGTGAAGCAACACTTTTAGGGACTCAAGAGCCCTTAGTTTATGGACATTTATGATGGGGTTGAAGTGCCCAAAAATCTCTATAACAAGTATGGAGCCTCGTCCCTCTACACAACATGTGACTGCAACAAAAAGCACCCATAGACGACCTAACCCCCGTTTCAATAGATCAAGGCACCTTAGCAGTAAAGGTAGAAGCAACAGGGTATTCGAGTACCACAAAGGGCCATGTCACGAAAAAACTACAGTCCGAGGCTGATGCGATCGCAGGATGGGGCATAGAGACTTACATTTACTTGTTTGTCTAGTTATTTATTGAGTTGTGTTATTATAACACGCCTTTCCTTCATTAAGGCATTTATTTTTCTGTAATATCTTTTTTGGGCCACATAGCCGTTCAAGACTCATACAACTAGTCGACTTGACAACTGAGTCTAGAGATATATCTTTTTGTTGTAATGAAGTTCCTTGCTCCCCCCTGATAAATAGGGGAAAGCAAGACTTAATTGAGGTTCAGATATTCTAGAGAAAATACTGCATGTTATATTTTAAGATTGTATCTCCTTTGGAATACAGATCTTTTCAGAATATCAAGGAAAAAATGGTGATTCCCTCTATAAAGGATTCCAGTATGTGTTCCCCTTTGTTTAACTCATTTTTATGTCCATGCTTCTTCCATGAATTCATGTAATTATTGTTGCTAGATTTGTTTCAAGCGCCTTCACAGATTCATTAGTATCTATATGTTAATGCAAATGCCTGTAACTATTTCAAAAAATAATTTGTGTGAACATTGTTTATATATATGCCTGTGAGGAATATTGAGATTAGATCTTTAAATCTGCAACACATGAATCATAGCTTTCAGCTCCCCTTTCATTCATTATTTTTGCTTGTAGCCCAAATAAGCATAGGAATCCTTAATGTCTCAAGCTCTGTGTGTTAAATATAGAAGACTTGAATCCTTATGCTCTATTTGATGAGTTGCTCTTCTCTCTTTTCCTTTCTCACACACTCTGCAAAATATTATTAGTTGTATGACCTTGAAGCTCTTGACCTCCGCTATTTTTATGCTTATTTATGAGATCTAAACATGTGAAGAAGTACCAGAAATCCATGTTTTATTTCTTTGGATTAATGAACCAATCTATTTCCTATGTACATATGTATCTATAGATCATAAGTGTTGTCTCCAGTATCCTGTAACTCATTTGAGACACACCATTTTAGATGTGCCGAGGCACTGGTCTTGAAGCAATCCAAGGATGGCTCTAGGAGATACAACAGGTCATGTAACATAGCTCTCACAACTCCCACAATGCTACGGTTCTTTCTCTTAGTCACCCCATTCTCTTGTGGCTTGTGGGGTGCTATCAACTCTCTTTGAATGCCTTCTTTTGCACACTTTTTTTTGAATTCATTCGAAACATACTCACCTCCATTATCACTCCTAAGAGCCTTCACCTTCACACTAGTTTCTTTCTCAATGAGTGCCTTGAATTCTATGGACGTGGAGAATTTGTCATATTTCTTCTGCATGAAGAAGATCCAACACTTCCTTGAGAAGTCATCAATAAAAATGACAAAATATTTGTGTCTAGAAGTGGAGGCTATTGAGAAATTTCCACAAACATCAGAGTGGATCCTTTCTAAGACTACATGTGCTTGATTGTCCCGATCAATGTGGAATTTATGTATTGCCCCAAAGTACATCCCTTGCATACATCCTACTGCTTAAGGTTCCTATGGAGAGGCCAATGGTTATTTGCTACATAATCTTCAAGGCTCCATGATGCAAATGTCTAAGTGTTCTGTGTCAAAGTTCACTGACATCGTGTCTCTGCACTTTCTCTGCCTTAGTGCTTAATGCAACACAATCTTCAACATTTAGCTTATACAAGTTTTTTTCACGAAAAATCCATTTTTCTTCACCTGTCCTATGGCTATGTGTCCCAGTAATGCTTTCCCTTTACTAAATCACATCATAACCACGGTTTTCCAAAACTGCAATAGAGATGAGATTCTTCTTTAGGCCTGGAACAAACATGACATCCTTGAGTCTGAGAGGGGATCCTGGCTCCCTTTGAAACTTGACTGTACCAATATTGGCTGCGTTGTACCTTTCGCCATCCCCCAACTCAATGTTGCTATAGAGATCTTTCTCCTCCAGGTCACCGGAAAAGTATCTATACAGTGTCATGTGGAACAAGACATCATATTCCATATGCCACATGCTTCCCACCACTGTGCCGACCATGCATGTGATATGGGTGAAGTTAATCTATAACTGTGAAGCTAAGGCTTCACCTGCTGCTCCTTCCGAGGTCTTATTTCTTGGCTTGTTATGTGGACACTTCATTGCATGTTGCCTGAATTCATGACAATTGAAGCATTTAATTTTGGACAAAGCTTTCTTCTTTCTCCCTTGGCTTGATTCTGGTTTGGTTTGAGATTTCTTCCCTTTTCCCTTCTTTTTCTTTCCAACCAATGAAATTTTTTCTTCATCCTCTCCCTTGGATGAAGTTCCATCTTTGGTATTCATCCTTATCAAATTAGACCAAAAGCATTCCCAATACGATAGTTTCTCCCTCCCATTCATTGAATCTTGGTAGATATGCCAGCTCTTAGGAAGGCTTAGAAGGGACAGGCTTACCAAGTCATCATTTGTAGCAATAACACTAAATCCTACAAGCTCATTACGAAATTGTGTGAACCTGATGAGATACTGTTGAACAATGCCATTCTTTTTCATCTTCATATTTCAAAGTTTATCCTTGAGCGCCAATTTCCTATGATCGCTGCTATTCTGGAACATATCTGTTAGTTCCTTCCATATTGTGTAAGGAGTTTCTTTCCCATGGAGATTTGTGACATGTGGTATCACACTCCCTCCAAGATTATTCTCCTCACTTTGGCTACATTTTTCTTCCATTGGGCTAGGTTATGGGCATTAGATTCTGCTGGTTTTTCAACATCTCTCTTGATGTATTATAGCAAGCCATTGTCATCAAGCACCACCTCCATGTGATCCTTCCATGAATTGAAATCAGAGCTGCCTTCCAAGACATACTCTAGTCTTAGTCCATTGAAGGCCATCTTCCCAACTCTTAAGAGATCCTACTACACTGAATTGTAAATTCAAACCTCCTCAGAAATAATTTCGAAATTCCTACTTTAATGTCAATCCTGCTTTGATACCATGTAAAAATTATGGTGTAGATTTGCAACTGCTTATGAAATTTTAATCAAAATCACAAGACACAAACCTACTCTATTACTTAACGAAATTTAATTCAAAATTTAGAACATCAATCACAAACATGCAATGAGAAATAACACACATGCACCCAATATTTTTCCAAGGAAAAGCAATATGTTGAAAACCCCTATGCCTGATTTCATTAATATGATGATTATATATGTATTATAGTTGCTTTGATCAAATGAGCACAATGTGCAAGTGAATAACCTCTCTCTATTCATTTAGAACCTCTAACCCAGACTTAGTTAATTTCTACCTCTACTTAAGCCCCTATTTCCTTGCGTAATTCTTTGGGAAAACCACTATGCCTGCTTGCATTAATATGATGAATATATATGTATTGTAGTTGCTTTGATCAAGTGAGCACAATGTGCAAGTGAATAACCTCTCTCTACTCACTTAGAACCTCTTTGTTGACAACCCCTATGCCTACTTGCATTAATATGATGAACATATATATATTATAGTTGCTTTGATCAACGGAGCACAATGTGCAAGTGAATAACCTCTCTCTACTCACTTAGAACCTCTAACCCAGACTTAGTTAATTTCTACCTCTACTTAAGCCCCTATTTCCTTGCATAAATCCTTGAGAAAATAAGCCCCTATTATTTAGGAATTCCTCCAAAATGGATTTTGCAATCCCCAGGGTTGATCAACTGACTGCATGCAACACTTGTACACTCAAGACTAGTCTACAACTGATGTTAGACTGCCTTGGAATCTCCACCATAGCTAGGGAACTCAAATTCTCAGCATGCACTAGTTATTTTGGGTTGATTGATTGGTTAACTTGATGATCACTGAGTTAGACTAAAGTCTTACTGCATAATTGACCTTCCACTAGTTCGTCCAACAATTGGAACTAGTTTAACTGAAAACCACTTGAAATCACTGACCTTAATTGCTACGAATTAACAAGATCACATGCTTAATTGAACTCTAACTCCTCCAACTCGAAATTACTGAGTAAACTGGGTGACACAATCCATGTCAAACAAGTTAACTACATCCAAGTTGTCAGTTGAAGTGGAAGTTCAAATTTTCTCAATTTAATCAAGGAAAAATCAAATTGAGAATTTCTTGCTGCATGTTTCAACACTTTCAAGTCTATAAAATCACTGGTCTTGTCTTTGAAGATATCATCATTTTAATTTTTTATCAAGAAATACATTCAATCCTTTGAAGACAAAGGCAATACATTTTGAAAAAATGTCCCTCCTTATGGAAATACAGGCATATTGACCTCCTCTTTTAGGAAAACGTGGAAGTGTTCCCCTGAGATTCATGCGTACACAAGGAGGGAAAAGGAGGGAAGAGGCTTAGACTCATATGTACATGAGGAGGGAGTAGCCTTAGTGTGGGCACACTCATGAGGAGATAGTTCACCCAAGTTTCTAAATGTGATTTTACATTGGATAAGTTCACAAAACATGTCTTTCAAAGTAGGGAATTTGAATTTGGAAAAAAAGAGGAATGATATAAAAATGATAGTTGTTTTTTTAATGTAGGAGAGAGGTTATTACGATTTTATTTATTTATTTTTATAATCTTTATTATGACTTGGGGGAATGCATTCTTTAAGATTCTTGGACTTGGAAATGTACTCCTCAATATAAACAAAATATTCCACTTTGGGGTTGGAGAGCTCTGTTTCAAGTCTATTGAATTTGTATGACCAAGATTTACTAATGATTTTTGAGACAATAATTTATTTAATTTAATTTTAAATTTCTTTGTTAAATTTCTTTTTGAAACCCTAATTATTTTTTGTTGAGATTCCTTATTGGCTCAATATCTTGATACATTACATTTTTATTTATAAATTTATGTAATGAAAATTTTGTTTTGATCATGTAGACTTTGATTATGATCCTTAATATGATAAATTTCTTTATCTTAGTCAAAATACTCTTGGAGTGTGTACATCTTTTTACATGACTTTTAATTAATCTGAAGGGGTATGTTTGATATTTGTTTCACATCTTCTAACGAGGGAGCTTTTGAGCATGACTTCACTATGAAGTATTGCAATGCAATCTTTTCTTATAGGAGAATGTCAACATTTGCCCATGTTTAAGATTAAGGTCCCCAATGTTTCCATCCAAGGTGTATCTAGAATTATGTCAACATGTTTTTTCATATTTGTAACATTGAATTGCGAGGGTATGAAATTATAATAATCAATTATTAGTTGGAAATTGTTTATTCCATATTATTTGGGTTCAAAAAATAATTATCTTGAAGGATTACATTTGATACTTGTTTCAAGTCTTCTAATGGAATCAATTATTAGTTGGAGATTGTTTATTTTGTTTATCTCATATTAGTTTCAATTCAAAAAATCAATATTTTTAACTGTATTTTGATATAGAATTAATAATTACCACAAAAGGATCAATTACAACATGTCTTCAAACCCATGTAGTTGGAGAAATAATTTGTTCCCTAAACCACTTCAACTATGATGCTTTGACATCACTATTAATGGCTAGCTCAATTGACTAATTCTTGTTGTTAAAACACCTTGTTACAACAATTTTTATTATTTAAAAATATATTAATGTCAATATATTTTCTCTAATAACTATATTAAATTTTAATAAAATACAAACACTATTTTAATGAAGACTTTTTATATTTTTCATATTAAATTTTTTATTTTTATCAATTTTCTAAAAAAATATATATCATTATATAATTATATTTTCCACAACAATAAAAAAAATACACAAAAAAATCTCTTCTTTTATTCTTTTTATTAAACTTTATTCTGTTATTTTGATAATTTTAACAAAACACCAACACTATTTTGATAATTAAAACAGAGCTTTTTATATTTTCATTATTAAATTTAGTTTTTTTTTTTTTCAGAATTATATCTTCGAGGACAATAAATGAATATACAAAATTGATAAAAAACAATATAATTTTCCTTTATTCTTTTCATTTTTATTATTAAACTTTATTTTAGTTAAAAAAATATAAAAAATATTATCATTATGAAAATTTATATATCCTTTAATAACAAATAAACCCACATAGTACAAGTTTGATGAAAAATAACATACTTCTATTCCATATTGCACGCAAGCAATCTTATACTTTATTCTTATCACATAATCCTACAAAGTACAAAAATTGGATGTGAAATATTATAGTTTCATTCGATGAAAAATGATATAGTTTATGTCGAATATGTCTTTTAATTTTTAGTTTTCTTTATAAATATATAATTTTATTTTATTAATTTCTTTTCGAATCAAAATGATTCCTCGATCACCCTTTATTTTATATATCTATACTTTCATTTTGTTCAGTGAAATTTTCTATTCAAGGTTGCCTATTCAAAACCATTTTAGTGACTTTCCTCCCCTTATAAGATTATAAAAGTGATTAATATTTCTTTCTTACACTTTTTTCTTGTTTATAGCCAACTACCAATATCATGTTTATTTATTATTGTTTTTTGCCAAAATTTTTCATTAATTCATTAAAAAGGTATAATAGATAAACATGAAACTCAAATACTTGGGTTTTTGGCTCAAACCTGCTGTGTACAGGAAAGCAGATTGGAACTGGCTAATTGCTAAGATTGAATCTAGAATTTCCCATTGGAGTTTCAGATGGTTGTCAAGAGCTGGCAGATTGACCTTGATAAAATCTGTCTTGTCTGCTATCCCAGTTTATTGGGCGGCACTGACTTGGATTCCAAAAGGTGTGATGGAGAAAATTCATAGTATTTGCTGTAGATTTCTGTGGGCGGGTTCAAAGGAATCTTCCGGGCTGCCATGGGTAGCTTGGGATAAAGTGGCCAGACCAAAAGAATGGGGTGGATGGGGATTAAAAAGATCCCCAGATTTCAACATTTCTCTAGCTGCAAAATCTAGATGGCGCCTCATTTCTATGGAAAACCTGTGGACTAAAGTGGTCAAAAGGAAGTACATTGACCCACTACCAATAGATGATTGGATTCGTAGCCAAAACAAGAAAGGACAATTCTCTTCTGCTATCTGGAAGGCAACGGTGGAGGCTTTCTCAGTTATTGAACAAGGGCTGGCCTGGAAAGTAGGAGATGGTAGACAGATCAGAATTGGAAGAGATCCTTGGGTTGGATGCAATGAAGCTTTTGCTTTATCCCCGGGATTTCTTAGACACCTCGACTCAAAAGGTATCCAGACCTTAAACCAGGTGGAAAGAGTTGGGCAGTCTACCATCTGGGGCCAGGCCTGGAAGACTATGGGGGATCTAGGATTAAATGTCAGATGGCAAATTGAATGGGAGAGCTTCATTAAAGAACTCCAAAGATCAAATGTCAGGATAAAAGATGAACCAGATATCTTGTTGTGGGCTCATAGCAAATCTGGGGCATACTCTCCAAAGGAGGGATACAATTTCCTCATGAGCAAGAAAGGCTGGGATCGTCCGGACTGGTGGGCAAAAGATATTTGGAAACTTAAATGTCCTGCTAAGGCGAGGCTCTTTTTTTGGTGTATTCTGAAAAGGAAGGTCCCCACTTGGGATACACTACAAGCTAGATTCATGGTTGGCCCAGGAAGATGTCCACTATGTAAATTATCTGAAGAAACAATTTTCCATCTCTTCATTTCCTGTCCTTTCACCAAGAAGATCTGGCTGGAGACAATGCGTCTTCTCAAAATCAATGCACATTGGGGGGGCGATTCAATGGAGAACTCATGGTCGAAATGGTGGCATACTTTTCTAGAAGGGAACATGAGGAATTTGCCTCTTATTTTTGTTTGGGGTGTCTGGCTGTCCAGAAACAAAAGTCTTTTTCATGACAAAGACACTCCCCCAACAACCACGGCCATAAATGTTACTGCAATTTATAATACTTTGCCTCCTCCTGAGGACTTTGCTCCCAAACCAAATCAAAATCCTATCATAATTCAGGAGGGGATTCCTATTGGATACTTCGACGGGGCTTCACAAAATAATAAGGCAGGTGCAGGCATTTGTATTTACATCAACCCGGATCACACTTTAAAAGCCTCTGTTGGGTTGGGTTTCGGCACAAACAACTTTGCAGAGCTATCGGCTTTACGCTTTCTACTTTGCTGGCTTCAACACAGAAATATAAATACTATTCAGATCTTCGGGGACTCATTAAATGTTATCAACTGGATTAACGGAAAAGCTACTTGTCAAAACCAGATTCTGAAGAACATTGTTGAGGAAATCATGATCCTAAAATCTTTCTTTAACAGGTTTTTGCTTTATCATATTTACAGGGACCGGAACGAGGAGGCAGACCAGTTATCTAAGGCTGGTCTACAACAGAATTTGGGCTGCTGGAGTATAGAAGAAAACATGCAGGGGCAGATTTATAGATCTAATATGCCCCCATACGCTCAGCATCTTTGATTTTCGGGTTCCATCTCCATTTTTGTCAATTTTGTCAGCGGCATTATTATCATGTATATATTTGCTTTTACTTGTATAAAACTGTTGTTATATTTCATTCCTGTACCAGATGTTGGACTTACTGTTTCAACCTACAAAACTTTGTTTATTATGGTTTTTCAATGTTCATATGGGGTTGTTTTCCTTCATCGAAGGAGACCCCAGCCTAGATTTTCTGCTGTTTTAGCCCTGCGTGGCGTATTTACCTCTTTCAGGGAGGCCGAACAGCTGTTTTTGTCAGTTGGAATCAGAACAGTTTTTGATTATTACCTCCATCAGGGAGGTGGAATATTTTGTTTTTTTTTGTCCTTACAGATAGATGCAAAATAGCTCCAGTTCATGTTGAGCTGATTTCTTCTTCTGGTGCCCTCAGTGTGGCTGTAATGCACGGGTTTCCCCGTCTTTTTTGTGATACTCAATAAAAATTTTGAGGATTTTTTCAGCGGAAAAAAAAAAAAGATAAACATGAAACTCATTGTTTTTTAGGTTCATTTTGATTGGATTTGTTAGTTCAGAGAGCGGTACAGAAATTAAGTAGAAAGTATCATTTTTACGTTGATCCCCAGAGACAAAAAAGCTAGATTGTCGAAAGGACATGAAGAATAAGAAAACAACCAACAAATAACATAAGTGAAGGGTAAAGATCTAGTGCATGAGCAGCACTCGGGGCCACAACAAGGCCAGGTTCCTTATGGGCATGAAATTCAATGTGAGCGAGGCACACCTCCATCTCATCCAGACGTTCACTAGCTTGACGTTGGCTTTGGAGCAAATACACTAGGCAGTCCATAATGTTCTACTGGTTATATTGGATATTGTTGAGGAATGCAATAACCTCATTATTCTCTTCATATCACCATTGTTGAATGTATTTTGAGTTAGCTGAGATGTTGCGCAACTGCTTAGCTATATAATCAAACGTGGGTGATTGCTTTACCTGACCTGACAACTGGGCCCGAGCCCAAGCCTCTCCCACCACCACATCTCCATCACTAGCCATGTCCTCATTCGCTGCCCTTTCCCTACTAGCCCACTCCCTTGGCTAACCTCGAGGTCCTGCTCCCCGTCGGGCTTGATCGCGCTTGCGCAACATGACACTAGGAATGGGTCTTCAAATTGCAGGGAGAAAACAACCCACTCCCAAAGGTCCCTTTGCTCCAATCCTTTGGATAAAATGAAGCCATGTTGTAATTCCAATGCCTCCTAACATGTCCAATGCACTAGAGTTGGCATTATCCCTTACGGTAAGTCAAATAAACACTGGCACTAGGATAGGGATTCCATGCGGAACCTCTGAGATGAAAATGCGATCCAATTGCGTTCCTCCTAAACCCCGGTTCAAAAATTCACCATAGAATTGCACGCTTCCAAGGAAGGAATTGAATCGAGCATACCAATTTCCCAATACATAACCAAAATGAGAATTAAACCAAACTGGAGGTACTAAGATCACCACGTCGCCACCAAGGGTTTGAAGGATTTTCCAAAAGTTGACCATTTTCCTTTACCATTTATAGATCAGGTCCTTGAAACCCTTTGTGGGAAAATGTTTTTTTTCATTCTTAGATGGGTTTAGCGGCTACAACTAGATACAAATTTCCCCAGAGGATCAGGATAAAACAACCTTTACCCTCCCTTGGGGAACTTTCGCATACATAGTACTCCCCTTTGGACTCTGCAATGCGCCAACAACTTTTCAGAGGGAAATACTAAGAATTTTTTCTGATTTGTTGGATGACTGCCTTGAAATCTTCATGGACGAATTTACACCTTATGGTGATGCTTTTGAAATAACATTAGCTAATTTACAAAAAGTGTTGGAACGTTGTATAGAGACTAATGTTGCTTTGAGCACCGAAAAATTTCACATGATGATGACTAAAGGGATCGTGTTGGGACACTTCTTTTTTGCTAATGTGATCAAGGTAGACCCTACTAAAATAGGGGTAATCTTGAAAATTCCAATTCCCAAGATGCAAAAAGAGGTACATAGTTTCTTGGGACATGCAAGGTATTATAAAAGGTTTATAGAGAATTTCTCAAAAATTGCATCTCCATTGTTCTCCTTATTTATGAAATATATGAAACTTTTGTGGGCATGAAAGTGTGAGCATGCCCTTTTTAAGCTGAAATGTTGTGTATCTGCAGCCCCTGTTTTATGTGGACCTAATTGGGAACTATCGTTTCAGATGGCTATAGATGCATCTGATATTGCTGTAGGTGTTGTTTTGGGTCAGCTGGAGGATAGAAAACCTTACAGTATTTATTACATAAGTAAGAATTTGACTTCAGTTGAGTTCAACTACATAGTGATCGAGAAGGAATTCCTAGCAGTAGTGCATGCCATCAATAGGTTTCGACATTATATTACTGGGTATCAAGTATTTGTACACACTAACCACTCTGCCATTCGTTTTTTAATGAATAAGCCAATTACCAGTGGTAGAATTACATGTTGGTTATTTTTGTCACAGGAATTTGATATCACAATCGTAAATAAACCTACAAAAGATAATGTAGTTGTTAGGCCATGCAGTAACTCCATTAGGTAGAAAACTGATTCGTATTATTCATTCAATCAGGTAGGTCTGTTATATACATTAGGGAGAGACTGTTTAGTTCATCTCCCGATGATTGTTCACATTTCTCATTTATTTATTTACAATAATTCACCCAATCACAAGGATTCGGTGTCAACATTCCCCCCTTAATCTGAAGGGATGTTGGTGAGTCCAAGCATCATTCTGAATCGTTCAAGCCTTTCCCTTCCAAGTGCTTTGGTGAAGATGTCTGCAATTTGCTCATTTGTGGAACAATGACGGAGATGGAATTTTTTGGCCTCAACATGATGTCGAATCAGATGATATTGTAGGAATTTATAGGGTAAGTTCCTCAGACAGAACACCAGAAGGACACCGCTCACAAACAGATCACAGATCAATACACCAGTATTTTGACGTGGTTAAAACCCTCAGAGAGGGAAACAGTCCATGGCCTGCGCCAACGTGGCTAC
>APFE030737944.1:54925-124263 GCA_000404065.3 Pinus taeda | reverse complement strand
TTAGAAAATATGCATCCTTGGGAAAATGATTTGGGAAACCATGAATTCCTGAAAAATCTATGCATGCATACCTTGAACTAAGAATGGTAGCTTCTGGGTCCTTCATAACTCCAGTGGAATCACCATGAATGTATGAATTTTGAATTATTCAACAATGGAGTCGCCAAGGTAGATTTGCAGCCTCAAAAATTCCTCTGAGCTCCTGCTACCTTCAGAAGTTCAGCTCTTTGATTTCGGGAATGAATAATCTTCAGGCTCCCGGCAGACGCAACAAAATGTTATCATAAAATCATGTACTAAGGGCTGCTACTTAATAAGATCTTATGAAACTGTTTCAGACCAGGCTTTAGACTAAGGTTTAGCCTCCTTAGTCAGAGAGGGCTCTCTCACAGATTTTTGATATGCATTAAGGGCAAGAAAAGATGGCTAACTCTTTAAACAGTATATGAAATTTAAGCTGGTTGGAACAATCAAAATTAGGCTTCTCCCATTGGGCTCATGGAGTCATACACTTCTGCAGTAAATCATTAGGTACTCAATCATGGAAGCCAAGGCATATAATGTCTCAACACTCAGAACATTTCTCAAGAAGAACCTCAATTCAAAAAACATACACAGGAAGTCTGAGCACTAGGTGAATTCAGAGTGATTGCATATTTAGTAAACTGTAAAACAAGAAGAATAAAGACCAAACCACATATACTCTGAGCATTTGAAACACAAGATGAATCTTGGGAAGAAAAAGTACTGCTTCTATTACTGTCAAAGTCTTTTTACATAAGCCAACATGAAAACTCTGTTTTTATAAAAATCTCCAACCCTTTTTACATCAGAGTTTTTCCTATATATAGGAAAACAAAACTAAACTACCTTGAGTCTCCTCCTCCAGCATGAGGGGAGCTCGAAAATCTATCATTAATTGCCTTATCTATATCTAAACCAACTTATTAAATACAAAGATATTGCGTTGTAAATACATAGAGTCCTATTCCTATTGAAACTCTAATTCTATCTCCTCATGTGTATGATGCTTTCTTGAGCTTTGACACCTGTACCATTTCTGTAGTGGCCAAAATATATTGGAGAGCTATTCACTGAACGAGCTGCCTTGGATTCTAACTGTGCAGATGACACATAAATTGGTGAAGATGTGTGCCCTGTTTTCACGGTCCCTGTCTTCCATTAGTATTTATTTCCAAAAGAACATGCCTCAAGCTGTTTAATACCTTTAATAACCATGCATAACACCATATGCCTTATGATCTGGATGCTTTGTGAACTGAACAGGTGTCCAACCCAAACTTCTGCTCATAATAAAAAACTGCTCTGTCTGCATTAAGAAACATTAACATCATCTACAGCAGTTTCGTAGCGCGCTACGAAACTGCTGTTTCATTTAAAACAGTTTGCCTTTTGTCCCGAGAACTTATATCACCCAATCATCGATTGCCAGCAGCTTTTAAATTCAAAAGTCCTTCGATGGATTCTTTAATTTGACAACATTTTCTGACCTATCCAATTTAGAGGCCTCATTAGATATTGATGGTATGTTCTCACTGCCTTCTTTTGATTCAATGATGTTGATTTAGTGACCATTTAAATTTTCCCTTGAAACAGCAAATTCTCCTGTTTCATTTTTCGAGCCATCTGCCCCAGCATCACCGACTTTGAGAACTTCATAGTAGCAGAAGACACTGAGCTAATAGAATGTACATCAGTAACTTCTTTAGTATCATTCTCTGGCACTGGAGAATCATTCTCTTTATAATAAAGAAAAGATCTCTGATTGGGATTGCTTCCTTGAATAAAACCTGCTTTCTTAGAAAAACGCGATGTTCCTGGTGAAAAGGAATATCTGGATCATATTCAAGCGCACCCACAATATCCATTATATACTCTTCGTTGAAAAATCTTTTCGAAGATTTGTGTATTATTCAATAGAATGATTCCTTTGACAATTTTAAATATCAAATGAAGGTCATCATTTATTCTCCAAATCTTCACATATTTTGAACAAATCAAGAAGCTTCGGTATAAATGTTTGATTTTGAACTATAAGCTCAGCCACCCGAATATGATCCATAATACAGCCCTCCATTACGGTCTTCAAGATTAGAGGAAGTGTCGATAGCTCCACCTGTGGAAGCTTTCTGAGTTCACTGTTACCTCCATGGGCTGCATCATCATTTCCCTGTGATGTACCGGAATGCTCTAAGTCATCATTTATAGAGCGTACTCCAATTTCCAGACCACCAATGGTAGGAAAATGAATAGACCTTTGGACACTGCATATTTGCTCCCATATGAAAGAACAACCCATAGCCTCTTGAAAACTAAGAACCAGCTCAGTGGCAATTACAGGATCACGCCAAGCAATTATTGTATCTTCCTCACTGTTCAGAAAAATTAGGAGACTGTCGGCTTTATGGTCTTCGAATCTTCATAAGTCGGTTTTTATTGTTGTCCCTCAAAATATGACGGTGGCCACGTTGTGATGTGCTGTCCAGTGTTATGAAATCTGATTTGCTGTGCTGTCCACTGTCTTCCATGTGTTGCTCCAGCCTAGTTCCTGATAGCTATGACATTGCCTCCTTGGCTAATAAACACCTCCATTCCCATCTGGAGCCCTGCAACCTGATATGAAGTTTCCATGATAATCCGCCCTTCCTTAGATATACAAGGGAGTGTGCCTTGCTAGAAAAAGGTTACATGTTCTGATTCCAAGCCAAAATATTTTCGACTCTTCATATTTCAATTCAACATAAGCCAAACTAGCTTTGAAGGTTTCATGTATCCCGTGGCTCTGCCTGACACTGAATTCTAAGCTCTATCAGAGTTATTTTCAAAATCACCTGTACTAGCATGCAGATATTTTCTGCAAAGGTCCCTTTAAACATCCACAACTCAGTAAATATATACAGAATTATGAGTTCTCTGAAGAAAATGGAATTCTAATTCTAGACAAAGCTGTTAAGACTGTTCTACTTTCTTGATTTCTGCTTGGGAGATAGCCCAACTTTTAGAGAGATCATAGACGGTTTCATATGCCAACTGGTATCAAACAGTTCAATAATTGGGTCGGCCGATGTCTCTGAATCTGAATCTGAAACCTTGATTTGCGCTAACACACCTTTTCTTTCATCTGCCTCCTGAGATCTTACTTCTCGTCTTCTGAGATATCTTATCAAAATTTTGATCATCCTTAGATGTAATGGCATCACAGATTTCCGCAGAAGGTTCCTTTTTCCCAAGGAATATATGATCATCAATAGAACCATGTTCAGCGTCATCAAGTGTATCCTCAACAACAGCTTTAGTAGCATTATCGTCTGAGAAAACTTCCTTCACTTCAGCTTCACCGTGTATAAGCATCCACTTAGAGACCATGTTGGCAAAAGGAGTCGCCCCTGCATTAACTACATGTGCAATAGGACTCAATAACGGTATTTTTTTTTTTGTGTCATCCTTAGCACCTTGTCTGTTTGATCTTTCAAGTCAGCTTCATATTTAACCCATAAATCTGCGATCGAACCAACTACTCCCCTAACCGAAAGCTTGTCCACAGTGGTGATTATTATATCTGGTAGTTGCATAGAAAATTCTTCTAGTTTCTGAGCTTTTTCAAACAAGACGGAAACTGATGGTAAAATATACTCAACAATGGCCCCAAGGAAACACAATTGGTTATCAGCAAAAGTCAGGAGATGCAAACCATGACCCTCGACTGAGATAGTCACAGGCAGCATCCATGAGACTGTAGTTTTTTCAATTACAACTGCTAATTGTCCAAAGGGAACAGACAACTCTTTTGCTTTCCCGCAACAGTAATGTGTGATCATAATTCTATAGACAGCCTTTCTAAGATATTCATCATTCAGTGAAAGTAATAAACAGCATTTAGACAAATTCAAACCAAAGCCAATATATTCTGCAAGGGGCATTTTCCTATCCATCTGAATGCAATGACTACAGGCTTTTATCTGACAGTCATCCTTGGCATGAGACCGTTCACTCTCAAACTGGAAACCTTTCTTCTATTATACACCTGTGTGCTTTTCTTCTTATAATTGGCACCTTTTTCAAAAGCCTCCTTTCTATTAACCTCAGTTGTTATTGACAGTGCAACTGATTGAGGATTTTTTATCCTGGTTAACAAGCTTTAAACTCTCACTAGAAGGCAAGCAAGCCTGTAGCTATAACTCAGATGAATTACAAACTTCACCATCAATTTGCCGAAACGAGCTTTTCTACGCATATATCATATTCCTACAGAACTCATAGGAGACAAAAGTGATATGGGTGAGCAATGGTTTCGGACAAATCCCCAATTTCGTAGCGCAGCCAGTGCAAATTATGAATTATGTGCTACGAAATCACCTAAACATTTTGCGCTGGGAAACTGTTAAAAGGGTTCATCTGCTTATTTGTAGACATTAAGCATCGAAATTTTGTCAGTGATAACACAACAGAAAGATAAATTGATACATGTTGCAAAATTCAAAGAGTGAAAATGCACGCTGAAAAATACAACCGAAAAGCACAGGCAAAACATTTTGTGGATGCATTGTGGTGCTTATACACATTGCAACAAGATTATAACACCCTCCTTCCACATTTACCCAATTTAGCTGGTACACTGGGGTGAAAATGTGATGAGAGGCTAAGATGATGTGATTCAACTCCCCATGTAAAGACTAGGAAGTGGAACCGACAAAGCAAAACCATTATGGCCTTCCAAATATGCTACAAAACCATCAGGAGCCAACCAATGTTTCCAGGTGACCAACCACTAAGACAACTTGAAATTTCATTGATATGGACCCTCATTCACTCCCATGACAAGTCATGCATGTGACTGAGGCCTTCCAATCGCTCCCACAGCAAGGCATACCATCAACTATGGACTTTTTCAACTAGTTTTGAGCATGTGACCCTAGATTTTGTGCCACTTTTTCAAAGCCATGACTCAGGGAACTGCCCATAACTTCATGAAACTTTAAAAAATGATAAAGAATAATGGAATAAGGATACTAATGCAATCATTGGTACAATTACTTGATCTGACCCCTACTATCCATGATAGAAATTTTGTCAAACATGTCACCAATATGTAATCTATAGGTCATAATAATAGATCTGAGCATACAGGTCTCATACTAATCTAATATTCATAAAGAAGCATTGCATCCATATCACAATAAAAAAAATTATCATCTATTAGGTCATAGATTCATTATACATTCAATTGCAAATCAAAACATGATGAGAGCCATACATAAAGTTTGTCATAAAACATATTCATAACCAACATATAACCAACAGAAATAACAAGGATATAAAAACCATAAAATTTACGTATAAGGTAGTACATTTACACATGAAATACCAAGGAAAAAGAGCTCTTATTAACGAAAGAAAAATCCAACCAAGTTTGGGACTTCCACGAACCACCTGACCATAGATTGGTTGAACCAAATATTTCTTTCAGCCAATCACCCATGTGCCATATTCCAAGCATGAATGTGGTACTCACAACAAAACCAACTAGGGCTTCCTCAGGGTTTACCACAATCCCCACTGGATCACTAGGCCTAAACACTCATCAATACAACGAGGCTTTAACGCAATCACTACCATATCACTATGCCATCAACAAGGATGGATGCCTCTAGATCTCTCCACCTACACCATGAGGAATTTGGATGCCTCCTAGTCTTTAGGCCTTACTGTATATCCCACATTTCACCAATCGAGGATTCCTAGGCCTACTCGAGACTCCAGTCTCCAGGCTTTACCGTATATCCTGCCATTCACTAGTTGAGGATTCCTAGGCCTAATTGAGGACACACACCTCTAAGATTTAAAGCATACCCTGCCATTCATCGGTTAAGGATTCATAGGCCCACCAAGGTACACAAAATCTAACTTTACCACAATCCCAGCTTATCTAGTCTAGGGATTCCTAGGCCTTGTTTTCTTTTTCAAATACCACCTCACTCGGCTTCGATACCATTTGGCAATCCAGCTCAACCAAATAAGTGAAACCACCATCACACCATGGTTATTCAGGAATGGAAAGGAAAGGTTGAAGATCATTGTCACACCTAGAAAACACATGGCAATGACAGCAAGAGAACCAAATACACACATGCATGTACCATGCATCCCAAATCTAGTAAGGAAATCACACATGCAAACCAATACCTGCAAGTAATCTTGCTTTAGTTGCTTGATCCTGCTCTTCCTTGCTTGATCTTTGCTTCCCCTTGCCTTCTTTGTCCTTCCTTTTCTTTTCTTGATCCAATGTTAAAGTGCTCCAAGAAAAATCTAAGTGTCCAAGAGTGAGAGAGAGATAGAACAGAGAGAGAGCTCCACCATGGAACTGTCTAAAGTTTGTGAAATGATCCTCATAAGCCTTGTTATTAATGAGGCCTTTATTTTCATCACTTTCTATTATTTTCCTTCATTTTCCTCCTCACACGCAACCTATGACCTTTCACCTTCCTTTTCTCCTAATTTCCATTATTTCCATAAATAAAATACCAATTAATGCCTCACGCATTTTCAAAGCCTTTAACATTGCCTTTGCCAATTTCCTTTATCCATAATAACCGAAATGAACACCCACTTTGATTTTTTGCCCAACATTCATCTTGGAATACATGTCCTGTGATCTTGGTCTTATATTTTTTAAATGAATTTTTAACCAGGGTTGTTATAGAACCCTCCCCCTTGGGGGAACACCATCCTGGGTCTTCAATGACACCTACAACCAACAAAACCACTAAAAAGAAAAACATACTGACCATGTAGCTTTATATGACAGCTCATTGCAGTATTTACAATGACCAGTGCAGTATCCCTTGGCCTTCCCTTAACTACTACATAGTCCCTTGGGAAATACGGTCACCCCCTTCCATGTAGTCACTCACCTTCCAAATTCCCCGGCATCCCCTATCCCAGGTGATCCATCCCTTGACAAGGCTTCCTCGCATCAGAAGGTCCAAAAACCAAGGCATAACCTTGCCTCAAAACCATCATACCAGTCATAGTCTGCTCATGGGAATCAATGGACACTATTAGGTAACAGTGTCCCACAATGACCCTGCTCCTAATGTGCTTTACCAACATACTGCTACCTATTCCAATTCCTTTTATTGTTGTTGCTAATGCTTACAATCAGTTTCAACCACCCTGTTGGAGAGGTAAATCCCCTCTAGGGATAGAGGCGATCCCTACTAGCCCAGAACGAGTCTAGCAACAATCAATCAATGCTACTCTGCAAGTTCCTAGTTGCAATTAACAAGTGGGTAATGGACACCTACTTGGATTCTAGCGCTATTTGTTTGATGAAGAGATGTCGCTCTCACTCCTTCGCTCTGGTCGGTCACGATCCTCCGCTATCCTCGCGGATGGACACCTGCACATGCAAAGAGAGAACAAACACAAGCGTGAAATCTAGTAAAAGCAACTATACATCAGTCAGAAAGGATGTAATTCACATTAACCATTCATAAGACAAATGAGAATGGAACCATAACAGTAGTCATCTATCTTTTATTAATCAGAAATAGAGAAAGGTACAACCAATGTTCTGACGCTGAGTCCTTCTCTAGAGGGTCTAGCCAGCATGTCTCATAAGCATTCACCCTTGAAGGTAGATCTCCCAAGACAAACAACTCTCTCTCTCACAAGACAACAAAGCTTCATAACCTTCCTTAAGCTCTCTAGCAATCCACACACAACACACCAAATGCCTATTAAGAGAAACACTAATGCAATATGAATTCCTCTATGTCAAAGTCTATATGTCAAAAAACTAGTTGCTCATGGCAATGGTGGAGGCTTATATAGGAGAAGGAGTCTCCATGAATAGTGAAAGGATGAGCTTATCCCTAAGAAAGGTGGGTTATTAGGTGAACAGACATGCCATAGAAAGGAGGGCGACCTTTACAAAGCCAACAACCAGGTCTGGAGTCATCTGGAAGGCTGGCTGTTAGAACAAACTCGCCCAAACAGGATCAGCGCGGGTGCATAACTGGACTGGCGCGTTGGCATCGCATCTCAATAATAGAAGAGGTCTGGTCAGCGTGATCTAATACAAGCGGAGGGTGCGCTGGCTATGAAATTCGACCAGCGCGGAAAACCCGTGTGCTTCCGCGCTGGTGGCACACCAATTACACTATCATCCGCCAATCAGCGCGGTTATTTCAATAGCAGTCGCGATGATCCAATTAACTTAGGAAAAGAGGGTTTTTGGCCATTTCAGAGAGCATGAGCATAATGGATTTGATTTCATGACACAGTAGGGAGACTAACAGGGAGACAGTGACAATTTACTGTGTAACAGATGCCCCCTAAAGCATGAAGCCTGAGAGAGTGGGAGGGGTGAAATGCTTTACAAAACTGTTGAACCGGAACACCACCAGGAAGAACTTGCACGTAGATACAACTGATATTTCGATTACATGTAGTCTAGGCATGGGCGCAGCCATCCAAAAGACATACGAAGAAGGTCTGTGGTATGGACGCAGCCACCCAGCTGAAGAGACCATGATGATAAGAGGTATGGTCGCAGCCATCCTAAAGGACTCAGGTATGGGCGCAGCCATCCATCAATGAGTCATGTAATAATGATCCACAAAATCGCAACCTGGCCCACAATGGACTAGAACCAGGGTCTTGCGCTCCATCCAAACCCGAACAAAGTACAAGTCCAAACATGTGAATACAGGAGTCGAAGTTGAACATGCTTGAACATCGTCTGATTACCAACCAATGGTGAAAGCTGTTAACAGACGCGAGAGGGGCCACCAATAATGACGATGGTCCTCAAGGTACTATAGGTACAATCCACGGCGTGTGAATAAATGAGCCGGTGTCAAACACCCGTAGAGTCATTCGATCGGAGGCCAATGATGGAAACCTCGCGTCGAATACGAAGAACCTGCCATTGAGGCATGTAGGCTCCAAGGTACCGGAAGGGAGTCTCTAGGTCACTTTCCTGGATAATGCGCTGAAGTCGACAGGAAGTGATCTTTATCAAAGGTGGGCCATAATGTTTCCCACATCATCGACACGAGACGGAAAGAGACAATATGTTTTGTGTGAAATGTCAGAGGGAGGTTATACTTGCAGAGGCAAACTTCTCTTGAACATATCGGCGGCACAATGACGGATTTGGCAGTATTTGAGGTCAAGTGATCAGAGGTCGTAACGATAGGACAATGAGCAGATGAATGGTCAAATAGGATAACCCAAACCCATGGAGGCAAATGTGGAACGAGATGAGATGTCCCCACCCAGACACAAATGCAAATAGTTCCATGTTCAAGAGCGACATACTGTCGATGATGACGATTATGATTCCTTTATTTCCCCCACCATTTCTGGCGAGTACCCCGATTATTTTTGGATGACAAGCTTGACAGGGATAGCATATGCTTGAGGGGCATCATTTCGACATATTCCAATGTCATTATGTTTTAACAAGTCTGACAAAGGGAGAACTCAGCGTCTTTTCATATTTAGAGAGTTTGAAAAGACAGCTGAAAAGAAAACTCCAACGGGGTGATTTTTCGTAAAGTTGTGTCTCTCGGGCCCGAAAAAGTATAAAATGATGCTCGAAAGAACCGCCCGGTCATTGCGACCGAGGAGTACTTTTTGTAAATAGTGACTTTGACCCGAAAAAGTAAAAAAGCGGTCAGAAGCACGTCGTTTTAGAGCCAGTAACGAGTGCGAAACGACAAACACCCGACAATCTTTATTAATTTAAACGGTCGAAAAAAGAGCATTAAAAGTGACTGCCTCTCGTTCCTTTTGACGAGCTGAAAGGAGGCTCGGCATCTTTTCCTGTTTTATGTCGGAAAAGAGCTTAAAGACGACATTTTTGGGACCAAGTGTATATAGATCCGCCGTGACTTTGCCGGTTCCGAGGACTTGCACAAGAAAATCACCCGTGTAAACCCGTTCGATATGTCGAAAAACATAGTAAAACATGCATCAAGGCATAATATAATGACATCAAGACTAAATTCATGATAAAAGATGACAAACCCACTTTTATAAAGTTAATTTAGAACTTTTTACCATAAATAGGGGGGTGAAAAAATCATTTTTACCATTTTACCATTTGAGCTTTGGAGAACGTTGTAGAACTACAAAGTTGACGGAGCAAATTCTTCATCGTGTAGACGCCGTTCTTCCAACAGCTAATTCCAGGTAGTTCCCTCTTGCCTTGCACTTCATTTTGAGTCTATTTTTAAGCATTTTCACCGTAGGATTTGGCAGTTTGGCCAAATTCTTTGAGCGTAGGTGTGCTCTCAGTCAGCGCAGATTCGCCCATTGGGTCCGCACTGACTGATTTTACCAACACACACCACTTTCCGGGTCAACGCGAAAAACCCGTGTTCTTCCGCACTGACCCAGAGAAAAATACAAAGGGCCGCCATTATCAGCACGACTATTTTAGAAACAGTCGCGCTGGCGCCGTGAAATTCTATTTTTATGATTTTGAATGGAGAATTTTCAAATGCAGGCAGCCTAATGCTTTTGGGTGATCATGCAGGACACAATGGCCTTTGTGTGGCAAGAGAGGGCCCACGACAATGAAGATATGGCCGCTTTCGCTGATGCCGAATGCCGAAATGAAATGCGGGCATGCGGTTTTCTCAAATTCTTTCTCGCTCCACGCTTGAGGGCTCAGCCAGACCTCTTAGAGCTCTTGATCAGAGCCTGGAACCCAGTGGATGGGAAATTCACGATCTGTGGCCGCGACATTGAGTTCGATTCCACGGATATCTATTTTTTGACTGGATTGTCACGCCGGGGTGTGATGCCCCTCCTGGAGGGGCAGTGACCCAGCGGCGAGACGCTCGATCAGCTGATGGCCGGAGTGTGCCCACAGGCGGTCAAGACACGGAGCGGGAAAGCAAGCATTCCATTAGTGGGTGCTGGACCTAATGGCGACATAGTCCTTCGTACTATACTCTTCCTAGTGACGTGGGCAGAAGGCAGTCTAGCCAACCATGAGGCCTCAAAGGCCAACCTGTTACTAGCTCTTGAGTGCTTACAGCCCACAATCTTCAACTGGGCAGCAGCTGTGACCAACAACATGAAGAGACAATTGAGTAATTTCCAACGTGGAGAGTCGAAGAAGTTTGGCTACGGATCGCTCTTGCTTCCGCTCATGTTCGAGCGGGTGCCGGCCCTTCGGCTGCAGACCATGGTGGTAGATCCGCCTAACAGTCCACGGGAGATGAGGGCCACCAAATGGGCCCGGGTCATGCCACGTGGAGGTGGCGGTCGCTCAGTGTCTTGGGGCGTTTTCTTCCGAGAGTGGCTAGATTGCTAAGTTATATTCGTCGAGGACTGGCCATACGCCGGTATCGACTTCCATGGTGATCCCGACATGCCATTGCCTGCGAGAGAGTAGTGGGACGATGGAGGTAAAACACTTGATCTCTTTTTGATTTTTTATCTTTGTAATGTTTTTTGAATTTTTTCATGTACATGTCCTAATAAATGCTATGTTGTGCAGATGTGGGACCTGTGAGACTCCTTGGCCTGGCCCCAGAGGCACGGAGAGAGGGGCAAGGCGCTGCCATCTTGGCCTTGGCTCCTCTAGCAGGCGACGTGACAGAGACTGTGATACACAACCTTGAGGGCTTACTGGCAGGAGTCCCAGATTACCAGGGGATCGAGGAGGTCCCGCTAGCTGCACAGATCCATACAGTGGGTGTAGAACCCAGGATGCACCGCCTTTTGAAGCAGGTGGCACGAGCGGTGGCATGCTACAGAGAGCATAACCAACTGCAGTAGACGCCTAGGTTTTATTTTCCACTATTGTTTTTGAGAGACGTAAGTCTCAGATGTACTGAGGATACTGGTTTTATTTCAAACATGTACGCTTATTTTTTGAGCGCCTTAGTGTGCCACACGATATATATAATATATATATATATATATATATATATATAGATATAATATATATATAATATATATATATATATACATGGTGTTTTTATTGTATCTTATGCTTCTCATGTTTTGTTGATTTACATATTTCGCAAATGTCTGTCTAATACATAATTAGCCAATGCATCAGTTACAGCATTAAGTCTTCTTGGAATGTGATGATAATTAATATAATCAAAATCTATTTCCAATAACTTAACACATAAATACAACCTTAAGATACGATGATCTCTGATGGAATATTGTCCATTGAGTTGGTGGACTACAAGCTGTGAATCTAAATTTACAACCAATGAGAGAATTCCAAGGTTAATCGCCTCGGCTAATAATTCAATTACAACACTATACTCAGCCACATTGTTTGTTGTACAACCTAGACATACACCTTGAATATCTACTAACTCACCATGAGGATCGTAGATCACCCATGCCGCAGATGACAGATTGCGAGTACTGCGGGAAGCACCATCAGCGAAACCAACGTAAGGTGATCCATACATCTGTTCAAGAAGCAAAAGACACAATAAGTGGCAATCACACCAACACACTAAGACAAGAATCAAATAAACATGCACACACACACAACACACTGTAAAAAAGCATATGCATGCAAAAAATAAATGAGAGAGTGCCTGGACTCAGGCGTAATATTTCTTAAGATATAGCCCATTGCGGGGCCTGTCCAGGGGATTGCCTTCATAATCGATAAGCTCATAGGCACCTTTTTGTAGAACTCGTTTTACAATGTAGGGCCCATGCCACATTGGCTCGAGTTTTCCTGCTCCTAGCTTATCATTAGCTTGAGCGTAGAGCAGTACCAAGTCCCCCTCGACGAAAGAGCGGGGATTAACAGAGTTATTGAAGTGAGTTTTCACTCGCTTCTTTTGAGCTTCGATAGCAAGGGAGGCTAGACGACGTGTCTCGTCTAGTCGTTCCAAGTAAAGAAGCCGCTCTTCTATAGGAGTGGTCTCGAGAAGTAACTCGACGGCTAATTTGAGTGAAGGAATCTCACACTCAATGGGAAGGGTTGCCTCCAGTCCATATACTAGCTGAAAAGGGGTGAAACCGGTGGCATCCTTCACGGAGGTCCGGTAGGCCCACAACGTGGAGAACAACATCAAATGCCAATTAGACTTGTGCATGCCAACAGTTCTCTGAAGCATCGTGACCAAGACCTTGTTCACGGCTTCAACCTGACCGTTCGCCTGAGGATAGTATGGAGAGGAACTATCATGCCTAAGTCCAAGTTGGGTTGTCAACTCAACCATCATATGATTCCGGAAATGTTTTCCGTGATCAGTAACAATGGTTTGTGGAACTCCAAACTAAGAGATAACATGGTTGAAAAGAAACTGCGCCGCTGTATGACCGTCTTCCGACAATGTGGGCATCGCCTTGGCCCATTTTGTAAAGTAATCTACAACAACGATGATGTAACCGTGCCCCCTGGCCGAGCGAGGGTTACATGTCACATAATCGATGCCCCATTTAGCAAAGGGGCCTACGGTCACAACGGGGTGCAGCGGGGTAGCAGGCACACGCATCTTCTGCTGGTAAATATGGCATTCGTGGGAAGAACGGATGGCAAGAATGCAGTCCTTGAAAATGGAAGGCCAGAAGTAGCCGGCATGGAGGATCTTTTGTGTGGTGACATATCCAGACATGTGACCGCCACAAGCACCGGAGTGGCATTCATTTAAAACTCTTTCAGCTTCTTCGAAGGTGAGACATCGACGAAGAACCAAATCAAACCCAAGGTGGTACAGGGTGTCCCCAACTATGCGATGTGGCTGAGCTTGGTGACGAATCCGTCGACGAGTGTCTTTCGAGGTCTCAGGGTAGAATGACGACGTCTATAAATAGACAATTATGTCCCCATACCATGGATCGAGGGTGCTGATCATGAAAAGAGTTTCATCTGGAATTGACTCCTCTATCTGCGAGGAAGTAGTGGTGGATGGCAAGGAGCATAAAATTTCAGCAAAAACGAGTGATTTCTTGGACTTGGCTGCAGTAAATTCCAAGTCGAACTCTTGGAGGATCACGATCCACTTTGAGTATTTGCCCCCCAGCAATTGTCGTTAAAGAATGTAGGTCATGGGGTTACAATCTGAAATCACCGTAGTAGTACGCAACAGAATGTAATGACGAAAGCATTGGACGGCGCAGACTACGGCAAGAACCAACTTCTCGACATATGCATTTCGATTCTCCGTATCCAGTAAGTTGCGACTAAGATAATAAATGACATGCTCGATGCCATCATCGTCGTCCTGGACCAAAACCATGCCGATAGTGGTATCGGCAGCAGCCAAATAGAGCGTATAGTCACAATGGTAATTTGGAGGCCGCAACAAAGGGGCGGAAACCAGGAGGGTTTTGAGATGAGCAAACGACTCCTCGGCTATGGCATCCCATCGGAATGGGGTGTCACGCTTCAGTAACCAGGTAAAACCCTTTGCCACTTCGGCCTAGTTTGGTATGAACCGTCTTAGAAAATTAGCTTTCCCCTGCAGACTCTGTAATTGCCGCAAAGTTGCAGGGGGAGGAAGATTCACAATTGCCTCGAATTTAAGGGGATCCAAATGGATGCCCTCTCGGGAGACGATAAACCCGAGTAGTCAACCTGATTCGACGCAGAAGAAACATTTGTGCGGATTTAAGCGAATATTATAGTGTCTACAACAAAGAAAGATTTCACGAAGGTGCGATGGGTGGTCCACACGCTTAGCTGAATGAGCAGGGAGGTCATCCAGATAAGGCTGTACGATGTGTCTGATATCGTGGAAAGCATAAGACATTGCACGCTGGAAAGTAGCGCCGGCATTTTTGAGGCCGAAGGGGAGCTTTTTATAAGCAAAGGTGCCCCAGGGACAGATGAAGGCCGTCTTGTGTTGATCTGCCGGAGCAATGTTGATCTGGTTATAACCAGAAAAGCCGTCCATAAAATAATATATCTCGCTACCCGCACACTCATCAATGAGTTGATCAATAAATGGCGTGGGGTAGTTGTCCTTTGGGCAAGCTCTGTTGATGTCACGGTAATCAACGCAGACACGAATGGTGCCCTGTTTTTTGTCGACAGGGACAATATTTGAGACCCATTCTGGCAGTGGGATGGGATAGATAAATCTCACCTTAAGAAGATTTTCAACCTCTGCTTTGATGGTTGCCGCCTTACGGGGGTGCACGGGGCGCAAACGCTGGCGAACTGGTTTGGCCCCGGGATACGTTGGTATCTCGTGCACTACTATAGATGGATCAATACCGGGCATTTCTTCATAGGACCATACAAAGACATCGTGAAATTCGTGAAAAAGTGCGATATAAACCTGAATCTCCTTAGGAGTGCAGGTCACTCCTATGTAAATATTCTTGACAATCCCTGCCTTAACAGAGATGTCAATTGGTTGAGTCTGCGTGATGTTCCCTAAATTTCCTTCGAACGATGTGTGATAAATCTGAATGGGCGTCTGAAGGGGTTGAGAAGGGAGACATGGAGCAAACCGCTCAAGACAAAGTAATGTTTCCCGAAAGGTAGGGAGAAAGGAGGAATGGTGGTGAAGAGGCTACCATGGACGTTCGTCCAGAGACATAGTCTCTATGATAGCCTCATCGGAAGGAAATATTTCCTTCAATGGATCCGAGGAGGTGTATTCTCCTAACCAAGGGGGAAAATAATCTGAGTTGAGAGCCCCACTCGTGGCGGTGGGTTGATCATGAGAGGCCGATGCAGCGACAATTTCAATGTAGTTGAGTTCGGCTGGACTCAACGGCATCTCCTCACCCCAAGGTTCTACCTGGTCGATGGAAGGAAGAATCCAAGGATCAGAACGAACCGAGATCATAGAGATCGAGGTGAAGTTGGGAGGTGGGAGGGAAAAAACACCCATAAGGGCGGGTTCTTTGAAGAGCCCGGCTCCCACGCTTTCAAACGGAACTGAGGTATGCTCAACGAAGGGTACGTTTCCCTCAGAAGAGGAAGCGAAAAAAGAGAGTTGATCGACCGTGACAATTTTCCCTTGATGGGGGAAACGAATGACACGGAAGAGGGACGAAGCCACAACACGCATAGCATACGTCCAGCTCCGGCCCAGAAGGAGGTTATAGGTGAGATTCGCGTCCACAACCTCGACTTCTACTTCTATAGTCTTCCCTTCTAAGGTAATCGGTAGCCGTTGAAGGATACCATAAGGTCGAGATTCTCTCCCGTCGAATGCTTCCAAGGTCGTTGGGGACTGACTCAACGTCGGAGACGCGATGGCTTTCCAACATGCAATAGACATAATGCAGGTTGATGCACCCTCATCAATGACTGTACGATGGATCATTTTAGAATTGATGACGACTTGAATGAGGAAAGCTATCTGATGAGGCAGTTGAGGAACATGGCTCTCGAGGTCGAAGGTAATTAAATCCGAGTCCGCTCGGTCGATGCCACCGATCGCCGATAGCAGGGACTTCCTCTGGGGGGGGCAGCTCTGAAGGACCTCTAAGGCAGACATGGCAGATGGAGCCTGCGCTAAGTCCTCCACGATGCTATAGTGCTGGGCAGCACGAGCATTCGGGTTATAAGAAGACCTCCTGAGTACCCCTTTGGGAGGGGGTCGGATTGTCGTCTCAACACTCGGTCTCTCGATATGGAGAGGACCAGAGCTGGACGGAGGAGCACTTGAGGGAACCTCTGGCTCCTTCCCGGCGGACAACATATACTCCTTAGCTCGAGTTGTTACATGAATAGGAATAGTTCCAGCCATGAAGACCTGGGAACCGAAGGGAGAAGAAGAGGGGTCAGCCACCATCTAGGTTTGCTGAGAGGGAAAGGGTTCTTTCAGGACCGCAGGGACCCTAGGAGCACCCTTCAACAAACGACTAACTTCGAACCGCCTAGGGTAGTCCTTAGTGTAGTGATCTTCCTCACAAATGAGGCAAGGATACTTAGGTTTGCGTTTAGCTCCTTCCTCAGCAGGAGGTTTAGAGGATTCCTGCTTGGGTTGCTCGGATTTATTCTTCCCTTTCCCCTTTTCCTTTTTCTTGCCTTTCGAGGTCTTACCTGCTATGGTGGACTGAACGGCGTTGACCTCGGAAGTGTTACCAGAATTTAACACACCCTGGGAAGTGTTTTCGTTAGATGCAATGGACTTCTGCTTCCCAGAGTTCGATGAATTTTTAGATGCCTGGTTTACAGAGCCAATGACTCCATCCACAGATGGCTTGGGTGGAGCCTTGGATGTACCCGGCCTGGGGGCGTCCGACAAGTACTCATACAAAGTACCAGACTGAGAATAAACTAAGTCTAGGTACTGAGCGCACGCGATTGCTTTCTCTTCAGTTACACAGGCTCCCATGGCGATGTCCCGCGCAATCTTGGGGACAAAGGAAGTTGTAAATTAGTCGGTGAGGAGTTGATCTGGTATCCAGAACTTGATCAACCTGCGAAGCCTTCTCCATTCATGAATATGATCGGAGATATGTGTAGCAGTATCCTACTTAAGAGACGTAAGGAGGTGAGTCCCCGTCTCATACCGAATGGGTAACTTAAAATGAGTCAAAAATGCCATAGCCAACGAATTAAAATCTTGGAATGACGCTCGAGTTAACTCAATGTACCATTTAGCTGCTGAACCAGTGAGGGTCCTCTGAAAGAGGCGAAGCCGAATCGAATCGTCGAGCCATGAATTTCACGAACACCATAAGTGATACGTCATCACATGAGCCTAAGGATCTTCTCCGGCCTTCCCATCGAATTTGGGATAGTCACTTGGTATTTTGGTTGGAACTGGCGGCCACTACGGGTTGTGCAGAATGGGATCATTCATCAACTTTGACACATCGGGCAGTTCCAACGTCGCTAAGAATGGTAGCTGAGGATTAAAAGACATTTTTCCCGGATACGAAGTAGAACCAGAATTCCACCCAGTTCCTGGTTGCCCCCACTACCCTTGTCCCTATGGGCCAAGCCAAAATGGGCCTTGTCCAGAAGGATTTTGACCGTAGGGGTTATTTCCAGAACCGGGTTGCTGATTCTACCCCCCAGCACCCCATTGGTTACCATACTGGCCAGCAGGTTGTTGATAATTTTGATAGGGATTACCCTGTGGATGTTGGTAGTTTTGGTACGGGGTATATTGATTCTGCCCCTGGGGTTGCTGGTATCCGTACTGAGCCTGAGAACCAGGCGGCATTTGATAACCAGGTTGGGATTGAAACCCACCTGAATGCTGGGGTTGGGATTGGTACCCACCCACATAAGGAGGCTGGGCCTGATACCCACCTAAATAGGGAGGCTGGGATTGGTACCTGCCAGAATAAGGAGGCTGGGATTGATACCCGCCAGAATACGGAGGCTGGGATTGATACCCGCCAGAGTATGGAGGTTGGGATTGGTACCCACCTGAGTAAGGAGGTTGGGATTGGTACCCACCTGAATACGGAGGCTAGGATTGATACCCACCTGAATACGGATGCTGGGATTGATACCCACCTGAAAGAGGAGGTCGGGATTGGTACCCGCCTGCATGCTGAGCCATCTGGCCAGAAGGTTGTCCTGGTCGGATTTGAGATGGCCCCGTTCGCCCAGAAGGTTGAGCTTGCTGAGTGAGGGGTTGCCCTTACACAACCGAGGTTTGTCCTTGTTGACCAGATGGTTGCTGAGTGGTAGGTCGGTCTTACTGCATGTAAGGCTGGCCCCCTTGCCCAGAAGGTTTACCTTGCTGGTTTACGGGTTGACCTTGCTGCCCATAAGGTTGTCCCTCGTTCCCATAAGGTTGCCCCGAAGGGTAGCCTTGCTGGGTACCTGGTTGACCTTGTTGGGCATTGTGTTGTCCCGGGTTTCCAGAAGGTTGCCCAAGATATGTAAAAGCCGGACCACTAGAGACCAAAGGTTGTCCCTGATTGGGTTGTCCTTGTGGGCCTCCCTACTGATCTGGGTAATTTTGACCAGCATACTGCTGCCCATGATTAGGCTGCAAGTAGGGCTGTTGACCCTGGTAGGGTGGTCCTTGCTGTCCCTGTCCCGGATGGTACTGGCCGCCACCATAGCCGGTGGTACCCCAAGCCACGTTCAATGGAACGAAAATCTCATCATAAGGGATTTGAGGCAAGGAGGTAAACAAGTAATGATTCTCAGGATCATAATACGGGCCTTGCTCATTAGGGTTCTGGACATTACGCAAGTATTGAAAATATGCCTCCTCTGCCATCATATGATCGGAAGCAGGAGGAGCACCACTTGCGGGGTGCACAACTCTAGAAGCAGGTGACGATTGACCACTCTGCGTTGGACCTCGAGATGGGCCTACGGCAGAAGTGACAGCAGATGATGCTGTGATGGTGCTGACAACTGGAGTTGACGCCGCGACACAAACGGTTGGGTTGGAGGGGACTGCTGTAATAGCAGTATGGCAGACTTGGGAAACAAACGGTCCTGTGGTAGGGATGATGTTTTGATCCCAAACAGAAGAGGAGGCTGTCGAGTTCATAGCGTCCCTCAAAGATCTGTAGCGCGTCGGCACCGTGACACCCAAAGACGTGATGGTGTAGGGCGTAGAGATGATGGGGGATGTTGCCGGAATGGGAGTATCTATACTCGACATAACAGACAGGCCACTCAACACAGGAGAAGTGTCGCCCATATCGGAAGAGGCCATCGGAGATGGGGCGCCGACAGGAGTGGCAGGAAAATCCTCGTTAGAGGGATCCCAAATAGGGTTGCAAAAGAACTCGTAGAAATCGTCTTCTGGAGCTTGAGAATTCATCGGTTGGATGCTCGGAACAATGGGAACAGCGTCACAGACCGGAGTTTCAGGGGCAACAGAAGATGGAGACCCTTCATCACTTGGGATCGAAGACGGAGTTGATGGATCTGCCAGGATGACCAAATAAAGACCCTAAGCAAGCTAACGATAAAAACCTACTCAAAACTAAACACACACAAGATCTAACCAGGTAAATTTATCGTGGCCAAATGAATTTTTAAGACACAGGAACTGAACTTGACCTTTTCATGTTTCAAGAGTCAAGAAAAGGACAAAAAGATGACTCTATCTCCTTCGAATATTTAATGAGCACGAAGTGACAAGACGCTCACTTACACCTTTTCTTTTAGGGAGTTCGAAAAGGATCAAAAGTGACTGCTCTGGAGATTCTAAGCAAAAGGTTTACCAAGCAACCCGTAAAACTGCTTATACGTCTTGGCAATCGTATGAGAACCAAGGTCTTTCCGTACTACAGTCAATCTTCCCGAATGCTGTGTTCGGTGCGTTACGGTTCACAAGGCAGCAGACTCGGCTTCCTATGGATAAAGGATGCAAACCTAGTGGAGTCTCCCCATATATACGCGACGGTACGTGGGAGCCCAAATCCGTGCTAGACCACAATCGAATCACACCAGTAGGAATCACCCAACCTTAATGTGTAAACAAGAGTGACTAGGTTTAACGATGCCGGAGCACGTCTCTAGCCTAGACCTCTAGATATTTGCGTTAAGTTCCAATGCGTTTTTAGATAAATTTGGTTTAAGTTACGGTTGATCTTGAATTAAGTTTTGATTTTAGGTCCTACCGTATGATCTCTCAAAAATACTTAAATGCAACTACATGCCAAAGAACATCATTTTGTTCGATGAATTCTAACTATGAGAAGGTTAGGAATTTTCCAATCAACCAAAACGAACTCAAGCAATCAAACAACCCAATGCAACTAACAGCAAGGAAATGAAACTTCTCTTTTGAAAACACAAATCAACGAAATGTCCTTTTCCTTTTAACTATTAAATGCAAAAGATGCTAGTTTGCTTTTCTTTTCAATGGCATAAAAGTGTTTAAAATGACTTTGAGAGACAGCTAGATCAAGCAAAGAAATGAAATTACTCAATGCAAACACAAGAAAGTTCCCAAGACACTAAAAACCAGTTTCCCAAATCAAAGGAAAACAAAGGTTTATGAGCTATGTGATCTAAGCTCAACAAGACAAAAAGGAATTCAAAGGAGGAAGGCAAATCTCTCGGAACACAACCAAAACACTTCCAACAATCACCAAGCGAATGTGAAAAACAAATCCGAAGTTGGCTGGTCAAACAAGAACACAAGATCCCAAACGGAAGGCTTGACACACACACAGCCACTAGATGCCCTAGGGCTTGAGCGCGAAATCAATGGAGAAAAGCAAACACCCGGAGGATAAGAGTTCAAAACCAGACAAACGATGATTCAACACACTCCAGCAACTGTAAAAGTTAAGGCAAGATGCAAACGAAGCAACGAAAGCGAAAAGGAAGGCTTTGCAAAACCGAAAACAAGTAATAAACGAACCCTTGCGGAACAAGGTTTTGCAAGCAAGCGTGTCACAGTTCAGACAAAATAAAACAAGTCATAAACCAAGTGGAAAGAGTAGGCGACAGTCAAACCAACAAGTTCAGGAGGCAAATTTGGACAAAAATGAATTCTACAGGATCAACGCGGGTGACCCCTCAGCAACAAAGCGATGACAAGACAACACCCATAGCAACTTTGCGCTGTCAGCGCGGAAGGACACGGATAAAGGGCGCTGGCTCGAAAACAAGGTCAGCGCGACCGTTAAATGTACAAGCACGATGACAGGGAAAGAAAAGAAACAGATGTGCGATGTCAGGGCGACTATTCTGAAATAAACCGCGCTGAGGCTAAAAAAAAACAAAATTGAACCAAAAACTCCCAAACCAAGGCAACAACCTTTTAAAACAATTAAAGCATTTCCCAGGATGAACAAGGAAACCAAAAATAGAGAACTAATACCCAATCTTTAACAAGAGAGTAATAATCAAATTCAAAAACAAGGATGAACAACAAAGACACAAGCAACACTCCCCAGCGGAGTCGTCAAATTGTTGGAGAGGTAAATCCCCTCTATGGATAGAGGTGATCCCTACTAGCCTAGAACGGGTCTAGCAACAATCAATCAATGCTACTCTGCAAGTTCCTAGTTGCAATTAACAAGTGGGTAATGAACACCTACTTGGATTCTAGTGCTATTTTTGATGAAGAGATGCCGCTCTCGCTCCTTCGCTCCAGCCGGTCACAATCCTCCACTATCCTCGTGGGCGGACACCTGCACAAACAAAGAGAAGACAAACACAAGCGTAAAACTAGTAAAAGAAACTATACATTAGTCAGAAAGGATGTAATTCACATTAACCATTCATAATACAAATGAGAATGGAACCATAACAATAGTCATCTATCTTTTATTAATCAGAAATAGAGAAAGGTACAACCAATGTTCTGACGCTGAGTCCTTCTCTAGAGGGTCCAGCCAGCATGTCTCATAAGCATTCACTCTCGAAGGTAGATCTCCCAAGACAAACAACTCTCTCTCTCACAAGACAACAAAGCTTCATAACCTTCCTTAAGCTCTCTAGCAATCCACACACAACACACCAAATGCCTATTAAGAGTAGCACTAATGCACTATGAATTCCTCTATGTCAAAGTCTATATGTCAAAAAACTAGCTGCTCATGGCAATGGTAGAGGCTTATATAGGAGAAGGAGTCTCCATGAATACTGAAAGGATGAGCTTATCCCCAAGAAAGGTGGGTTATTAGGCAAACAGACATGCCATAGAAAGGAGGGCGACCTTTACAAAGCCAACAACCAGGTCTGGAGTCATCTGGAAGGCTCGCTGTTAGAACAAACTCGCCCAAACAGGATCAGCGCGGGTGCATAACTGGACTGGCGCGCTGGCATCACATCTCAATAATAGAAGAGGTCTGGTCAGCGTGATCTAATACAAGCGGAGGGTGCGCTGGCTATGAAATTTGACCAGCACGGGAAACCCGTGTGCTTCCGCGCTGGCAGCGCACCAATTACACTATCATCCGCCAGTCAGCGCGGTTATTTCAATAACAGTCACGATGATCCAATTAACTTAGGCAAAGAGGGTTTTTGGCCATTTCAGAGAGCATGAGCATAATGGATTTGATTTCATGACACAGTAGGGAGACTAACAGGGAGACAGTGACAATTTACTGTGTAATAGTCGTTAATCTTTTTGATGTCGGGTGAAATGCTTTACTATGAGGATCCGAAGCTTTTTCGAGCTAGGAGGTGACCTGTAATAAGATACAATACAATACATTATTTTGACAACATTTTTTCATGATCTAGCTAAGGCGGGCATTCCCATGCTCAGCTTTATAAATTCATTTTCATGTACATAGAACAGACAACCGTCTGTTTGACAGACTGATGATTTGGACTCATCATCCTTTGATTTGGATGATCATCTGTTTGGCAATGATGTACACTTGATGTCTTTATATTCCCGAATATGTTGCAGCCCAGATGGATGAAACTAGATCCGAGGTCTTCAAAACTCATTCAATCTTCACTCAGAGTACAAGTTGATCCATGTGAAATATGTTCTGGAGTCAAACATGGAAAGACATCACCTGATTACCAGCCAATGATGTAAGTTGTTAATAGGTGTGAGAGGAATCACCAATAATGAAAATGACCGTCAAGGTACTATAGTACAATACACATGGTGTGAAAAAGGAATTGGCGTCGAACACCACGTAAAATCTCTCGGTCAAAGGCCATTGATGTAAACCTGTCGCTGAAAGTGAGAAACTTGCCATTGAGGCATGCAAGCTTCAAAGTACTGAAGGGTTGTTCCTAAGTCAACTTCTTGGATAATGAGCTGATGTCGACAAGAAGTGACCCGTCGTAGGAGGGCCTTAATGAATCCCACATCAATGACACGGAATGAAGCAAATTATTTTGGAGGTGAAAACAATCTGACGATATAGGGTTCAGGGTGGCGGTCATGAAGGAATGGAGCATGAATGTATTGCAGTGGGTGAGACAGAGGCGAATTGTTTGAATGTCTTCTCTTGAACATATCGGCGACACTGACGATGGATTGGTAGTCTTAACCCCAAAGATGGATGGTGTGATGGACCAATGGTGATGACCAGTGAACATAACAACCCAACTCGGCATGGATGCGGAAGGAAAGGGTCATGTTCAAGAGCGACTTGCTACCAATAAAGCTTTTTCAAGTTTTCTTCCCAATTTTCCCCAGTCATTGCTGACCAGTACCTCTTTATTTTTGTCAAGCTTGAGGAGGATAACATAATGCTTGTTCTATAATCTGCCCTTTGGGCGAACCTGTCGCTATATTTTAGCGAGCCTAGCGACAGTGAAACTCGTTCTCGTCCATTTGGATGAGTTTGTCGCTATTCGGTTTTAATGAGTTTAACGACAAAGACAACTCGGTCTCTTTCAATTTTAGAGAGTCTGAAAGGAAGGGAAAGGAGACTCCAATGATTCGTTTTCGTCATGTAATCCCTTAAGTCTGAAAAGGCGTAAAATAATACAAAAGGGATGAATTTTCGATATTTTTAACAAGCCGAACAAGGCAAGCGCTCGATCTTTTTGTGTAATAATCCCTCAGGTCGAAAAAGATTAAAATATAGAGGAGGGATAACACTTTCGATGACTTTAACAAGCCGGAGAGGCCAATCGCTCGAAAATCTTTTCATATTTTACAAGTCAGTTGAAAAGAGCTTAAAGGAGACTCGTTTCAAGGAATGAGTGATGGTTTCGGGTAACAGCTGATTCCAGGTAAGGTTTGGAATTCTCCAATCACAGCAGTGTCACAAGGATGGCTAATAGAATCACTCTTCGCAGATGTTCCTCGAAGGGGTAAACAATCATATGGGGGTGAATGATCGACTAAAAACAAAGTGGAGGTGAATGATGAGAACATGACCAAGGCTCAAAAGCTGGTGATAAGGCATTCACAATGGTTATTTACAGGTTCATTTTTTAATGAGCTTAAACGCTGGGGGAAACATTTGCTCATGACTTATGTTTATTTTTTAACGAGCTTGAACTATGCACTAAAACTGCTCGTGAGGGGTTTATTTTTTAACGAGCTTGAACCCTGCGGTAACACTGCTCACCAGTCGTATGATAAGGATGTCTCATTCAAGATGTTATTTTAAAGGGGATTACATCTTTTAAAGCTTTGTCCCAAATCCTTTCTTTATGCAAGCTAGGAAACGACTAGCCTTACGGATTTAAAGGGTTAGAGGTCCTACAAATTTAAAAAATAAATAGTCACTCTTCGCTTGTATGTGGAAAGGTTTGCATGCCCCCAGGTATAGCGAAAATTTTCCAGGTTACCATGAAAGTTCCATCCGCGTAGCATACAGAATGCTTCCTTGGTGATGTCTACCGAAATAGACAAAGGGGAGTGGCGTAGAGATACTCCACTCACATAACTTTAATGAAGGTATCTTATTCCAGCCTAATCCCATTTTCCTGTGAGGATAGGTGTGTCATATTAGTCATATGTTCCCCACAGAAACCCACTCTATACCCAAGGTTTTCCTACCGAAACAGACCAGGGTGCATGCCCCCTGGGTTTCAGTCACATCCTCCTGAATCACTCACGCTCATCAGGTGGATGGACTGAAGATCAATGAGACATTCCTTGCGTGAAGAGACCATTTAGGGATGGCATTTGACTATTTGTGATGTGTGAACTAGGGAATGACATTTGGTCTACGAGCTTGACCATTCTGCCTTCGTGCAGAAAACACATTACTCTAAAGAGTGAGGAGACGATGGCTCCCATGCAATAAATATAGTCGTGCCCAAGGAGTAGATTATAATCCAAGGGTCCTTTAACTACCATCACATTCATGTGAATGGTTTTCCTTCTCAAAATAATGGGCACATTTAGAAGGATCCCTATAGGTCGACTGGTTCCTTTGTTGAAGCCTGTCAGATTTCTCATTTCAAGCAAAAGCGATGGCAAACCAAGCGCTTTCCAAGAAGTTTAGGAAAGGATACTCATAGAAGCCCCTTCATTGATGATGGTACCAGCCATAACCATTCTGTAAGCTTGTACAATGATTCTGAATGGTACACTAGCTGGTAAATGAGGTCTGCCTAGTAGATTCCAGTCAAAGGAAATGACTAGGTTGCTTGGTGGTGGGATCGAATAGACGGCCGAATATGACTCTGATGAACTTCCTTCCTGCGATAAAGGAATGGGTAGACTACCCCCAATTTCATTGGAGTCTGTGTTGATGAAAAGGATTTGAATGGTGTCGTTCTCTTTCTCTTCAGTGACAGTATCATTCGAAGATGAACACTCTGAAGGCAAGACCGGGTCAACTGCCGTCTCGACCTTTTGACTTTCGTCTGGTATAGATTCAAAGGGTTCATTTTCAATGATAGACTCTTCGGCCGACCACAATGACGATCCAGCTAGATTGTCAACCAGTGGTGGACTTGGCAAGAGTTTTTTATATCTAAGAGGGAGTCGTAGCGGTGAAGCAGGACGGTCATCCAAAACTCTTTTAGCCTCGTCAAGGAAGGGACAATGGTGGACAACGTGATTGCCTTCACACAATTTACAAGGAAATCTGGGATTCCTTTTTTGTCCAGGTGCTTCACTTTAACTGGTTGATGGTGTGCATTCAACATGATCGTCAGAGGTTGACGCCAACGGATTGTGCAAACGAGGAGACCATTCCCTTAAGATCCAAGGGATGTTGAAACAATCTTGGTGATAGTGGTCTCCATTGCAAATGACACAAGGAGATTTAGGTTTCGATGGTACGGTGTGAGGATTTTCGCTAGATGACGCTTGGTTGCCCCCTTTTGATTTTGGTTCCTTTTTCTTCTTTTCCTTTTTCTCTTTCTGCTTCTTCTTCTTCTCAGTTACTTGATTTTTAGCTTTATTAGCTTTATCAAGCGAAGAGGAAGGAGGAGAGGGAGAATCAAATGAAGTAGAAGGTTGGGAGGCAACTCTAGTGTCATCTAGTTGCTGACTTGACTGTTGAGGAATTATAGGATTATGAACGAAAGAGGTAGAGAAGAGCCAGATATGTAAACCAATTTTCAACCCTAGAAGTGACAAAGTGGCCATATGGGGTGCACCAACATCTCCCCAAGAGGAGAAGGGACTAGGATTTCCTCCAAGGGGAAATCCTTGGTTGGTAGACTCCATTTTCTCAACCTAAAGACCAATGAGGGAATTTGTGATGTTTTTCCGATTAAAATAAATTTTAAACGCTTTGACACGACTTGTTTTTTCAATTTTAAAGAGTCGAGAAAAAACAAAAGATGACTATAGTCACCTTCAATTTTTATTGAGCCTGAAGTGACAAGTGCTCAGAGGACATTTTCCTTTAAGGAGTCTGAAAAGGAGAAAAATGGACTTCTCTGGAGATCTAGGTGGAGGGGATTACCAAACCAATCGCAAAACTACAGAATACTTTTTACGATACGACAGTCAATCTTCCCGAATACTGTGTTCAGTGCATTATGATCGATAGGGCGGCAGACACAGCTTCCTAAGGATAAAGGATGCAGCCTATTGTGCTCTCCCAAAATATACTCGACGGTATGTGGGAGCACAAGTCCGTATTAGCACTTTCCATCTCAGAGTGGAGGAATCACCCAACCAACATTGAGAACAATAGTTACCAGGTTTTACGATGCCGGAATACGTCTCTAGCCTAGACCTCTAGATGTTGTGCGTTAGGTTCCAAAGCATTGTTAGATTCATTAAATTTATTTTAAGTTGATCTTGCTTAAAAATTTTCATTTCAGGTTCACCGCGTGATGTGTATACAATTCCTAAAATGCAGTCTAAGATGATAAACAAACGTTTAATCTTCTTTTTGACAATGAAAATCCTAATTACTAAGGAAAGAAAGTTAATAATCTTTCTACAAAGAGCACAGAGCACACGCTAAATGCACTGTCCTAAATCAAACCAAGCAGTCAAAATGCAAATGCACATGCATGTATTTGTTTTCAACCTTCTTAATGTATGAATGAATGATGATAAGAAAGCATATGGCAAATCTGAATTATTTTCAAAGCGACAGTACTCAACAAATTTCTTTTCAAAATGAAGTGAAGGTAAGAGAGACACTTTGCGATTTCGAAATGAAAATTGTTTTTCGACACTTTAAAAAATATTAATTCAAATCATATGCAATATTAAATGTATAATTGACTATCAAGAACAAAGGTATTGTCTCCTAAAATTGAAAACAACAGCTACGACACTTTCAGATCAAGAAACGACAGTTCGACTATGCTACTTTTTTGCAAAAGAGAACTGAAAATGGCGCACAATACATAAAAACACTTATAGTTATTTTCACTATGGAGGCAGAATAATGTAAGAGAAGGGGGTTTTCACAGAGATACACTGACTACAGACAGCAAAACTCCTGAATAGGACTGAAAACAGTGAGGAAAAAACCAAAGTCTAAAGGTAAAGTTAACCTTCCCTGACCATCACACCTGTCACACTGTGAATTCAGTATGTAGTGCACCTACTGCACTCGGGAAGTGCGATGCATACAGACTGCCTTGAAGCCAGGGTGTGATGGTACCAGTGTGAGACTTTAAACAAGTTTTTACTCACAATTTGTAATTCAGTTCAGGGATTTAGGCCGAGTAAGTGATGTTCAATATATGTAAAACACAAGGGTGATCTAAGGAGGTGACTAGAGCCACCACTTAGGACAATTAGACTGGTTGCAGATCGATTGTTTAATTCATAAACAAAACCTAGAGATAGACTGAAGCAACATTGATCTACTTTGCATTTGTATGAAAAATGCAGTTCGAAGGCTAGTTGGCTTGGCTTCAGGCTTCGTCTGTAAGTTTATAAAAGAAACAAAGATAGGCTAACAAACAATCTAGTCGCTCCCCAGTGGAGTCGCCATTTTGTTACCGGGAATAGTGTCCACTCGGATGCTGCTATTCCCACTAGGACTGGTAGCTATCTTAGAAACAAACAAGTAAAGTCTATTTTCACTTTCCTTTATGAAAATAGATAGGAGTGGAACAAAGGAGACCAACCTTATTCTTACGCTTAGTTTCGTCTCCTTCCTGATAGAGATTTGCCGCTTCTTCTTCGTCTGCCCAGCTTCAAAGAGCACCTGTGGTATCACAGCAACATACTACTATCGAAGAACAAAGATCTATATTCATAAATAACACAGGACCATATGTGTGTTAACCATACATACAAATGCATATATAAGGTAAACATACAGGAATATTGTGAGGGAAAACTTGAATATATAACTTTATTAAGATGAAAAAGTTAGCAAGATATTACAACCATATGTTCTGACCCAAGCATTCATCCTCCTTAAGCAGAAAGCCCTTTTTCACCTCAAGTAAAGCTTAGATCACCCAACACTATGAATGTACACCAAAAAACCAACAACACTTCTCTATAAGATACAAAATTCCAGCCTTTGGATCTCTGTGATGAGGGATCCATATATAGATGATTGAAGGGAGGTGAGTCATTTTCTGGGGTCTTGATTAGTGTCCTCTCTCTGATAGTTCCTGCTTCCACTTGGAGAATAGTGATCTCTTACTCATCCCTGATCAAAAACAGAGAGGCAAGTATCAGAGGGGAAGCTTCTAGAAGATTCCATGATCTTCCACCTCACATTTTGTCCCTGCCATTTGTCCATTCCTGACCATCGCACCCTACAGAGGAGAAATTTAGTATGCATCGCACCCTCTACACTGGGTTTTCAGTATGGTCCAGTTTTGACCATTTATGAGCAGTTTTTAGTGGAGAACTTCTGGGAGATGATGTAATCAGCTGACCTTGTTCCTTTAGGCAGTGAAGCAACACTTTTAGGAACTTACGAGCCCTCAGTTTATGGACATTTATGATTGGGGTTGAAGTGCCCAAAAATGTCTATAACAGTATTGGAATAAGTCTAATGCATAATCCTCCCATCATGTCAATGCTATATTTTCTAAATAAATTGAAAGAAGGACCTCTAACATGAAGAGAAAACAAGAATCCAGAAAATTCCTCATCTTAGGATAGCGGATGACTCTATTAGGGCTATGGATGCTCATTGGTAGTGAAGCGACATCCGATTCTAGAAACTCATGTTATGAACCAAAAAGGGAAATAAATCCCTAACAACTAGCCTCCATAGTTTTGATCAAATCTATTGTAAAATAGAAGTCATTCTTATGAATATTAATTAATTCCATGATTTATGTAGTTTTGTAATCATTAACTGTAAATAGGTATGACTTGCTATGGTGTTGGATGTTCTTATGAAGTGAAACATTTATCATTTTTGAGATCATGTACCTTAATCATTACCATAACTACCTCAATATACTAAATATACAAACAAATGTCTTTTATGTATGTAAATAATCTTTGAACTTGTTAATCTACACGTATTGGGACCTCATTTTTATTCTTGTTTCATTTTTGGCACTGATTGACTTTACATTCAAGATGAAAAAAAATCCTTTTGTTACTTTGTGTCTCTCTATTTCCATTTTTTGACTCCATGCCCAATGGATAAGGCACCTAGTCTACATTCTTGATCCTCCGCATGGGAGCATCATCCTCAGTTGCAACCAAATGTTGTTTCCAATTTGACCCCAATTAATTCTTGGCTCCTTCTGTCAGTTCCGCTTAGTGCTTCCTCTCATATTCTCATGATAAAAAATCGCAAGGGATGCACGTGAAGGAATTGGATTGAGTTGAGGGCGAGGGAGGAGGGTGATGTATCAAATGGTCTCACACTCACTTCCATGCTCACCTGATAATGGCCTCAACGATTGACATGGCCGTCACGCTGGCCTAATAGGTGGCAGGTCCATTTTATATCCTCCAGCAGGTTCGTGGGTGAAGTTGGAGGCAAGGTTCAACCTCCCATAATTAGTCCCAATTGTTGATTTGTGAATGTTAATTTATTGACTCTAACTTTTCAGGGGCAAGTGTTGGCTTAACTATAGCACTTGTTTACTCGTTGCTCCTCCAGGGTGACATTGCTTTGAGATGGGTGATGATTTGCCCCACAGATGATCGCTATTTAATCATTTTCTTTTGAGAAATAGGGGAAGGCCCACTACCACATGGTGACTCCTCCATGTCGAAAATGGTTCTGCTTACTGCTAGGCTGGAACCTAGATGCTCTGGTGCTCTAGTCCCCTAGTCCCTGGAAACTCATCTCCTTTTGAAATGAAATTAGAAATTGTTACGAGATTTTTTCCTTTTGGGGTATACCACTAGGATTACATCATGTTGATGTCAACCCTACCATGTATCCACTTGTGATTGATCCATGTGTCATTTGTATCTCAGCCCTTTGGGTACCTGAAAACTTCAAAACTTCTTTCCACATGTCCACTTCCTAGTGCATGGATGTTGATGTCACCTTTTCCCAATGATATGTTGCCACCTGTCTGTTTGATGGAGAGAGATGGGGGCTCCCCGGTCCTTTTTTGTGCGAGCAATTCTTTTTGTAAATGGTTTAATCTTAGTGCCTTCAAATTTTGATTTAGCCAAAGGTTATGAGGTTCTGGGGTCACGGGGTCTAGACCTCCAATATCTATAATGGGGTTCCATTAGTAGACAACCCCAACTTTGAAATTTGACAAATCCCTAGTCCCTGGTCTCCGTAGTCTTTTGAAATTGATTTTAAAAGGATTTATGGGATTCCAGGTTCAGGATTTTGAATTTTACGTCCCAACTTTGAATGGCCTTATCTTTTGATCCACGAGGAAATTTTTAGACTTCTTTATAATGCTGGAAATATTTTCGAGGCCACTTTCTGATTGAGTGGGGCTAATATGGTATTTGAGCCCATCTGATCAACTGAATATTACTCCAAACTATTTTATGCTTTGCACCCCAACCTCTTAGTTATATGCATATTAAGAGAACAGAAGAGGAGGGTACAACATCGCCTACAATAGGTCAGGATGAACACAAATTCAATAGGTAGGAAGTCAAGACTTCCTTTATTATTTAGAAAACTAAAAGGTTATGACCCCCGACCTTATGAATATTTATAGTCTTTAAGATTAAATTTTCTTTGTTTTCATGTTTTTTATTATGTAAAAAAAAAGAACTATTTTAATAAAAGACATTAAAAAAAAAAAGGGTCCTAATTTTTCTTTCTTTTAAACAAAATAATAAAAATGAGGAGGTGTTGTTGTAGTTCGAACAACAGGTTCCTAGCTCAAAATGGCTAGTTGGACCAGGGGAAAAGCCTTACACGTCATTAAAAATGGTTGTAAGGATTATAACATAATGTTCCCCTTCCCTTTCCCATTAATTAATCACTATTTTTACCTATATATAACCAAGTGATCTGGGAAATATTTTATGAATTGACACATGACAATGAAAGTGTCTCACCATGGTAAACTTAAATCAATTTATAAAATTAGCTTATGTTAAAATGTTATTGAAAGAGAATTACCTAATGTGGATTGCCTAAAGTCATGTTTGGAGTTTCATGCACCATTATATGTGGGCACCTTCACATTAGGATCCATGCATCATGCCTCAATATATGTGTCATTGACTTAATATTTGTGTACCTACATTGGGATCTATGTATAGTGATTTAGCCATATCTATCCAAATTAGGATCCACACCACTTGTTTTAGGATCTGTGTCACTACATTGGGATACATGTTAGCACAATGGATGATGACGAGTATGCCACATCATCACTAGGGTTTCCACATTAGTTATTGTACAATTGTTAGAATTTGGAGTATGCATGAGCCACATAGACATGCGTTACTCAGCGCTTGTGAGAATCCTTCTAGAAGGGAACATTTTCTCTCTACTCTTCACATGTGTGGTTTCTAGAATCATCTAGAAGAGATGCACCTCTTCTTCACTTGCTCTCACAATTGTATAAGTTATTTTCATGAATAGAGGAGTTAATTAGTGTGGCACTCATATTTTTAACCCCATTTTGACCTCACATGTGTTACAAGGAAGTTGTTAGCTCATTTTAAGGTCGAGGGCAAACTTTTTCTTTCCCATGTATGAACCATGCATGTGGAGTTAGTTGGATACTTACTCATTTTATGGAATGAAAGATGCTTGATGAAGGGTTTTTTAGGTTTTAACCCCGTACATAAATTACCTTCATACGAATTCTAAAATACAGAAAATAAATAATGCGAGAGCATAACATATAAAACACACATACATAGAGATTTCCCCTAGATCACAAAACCGGGACTACCAGCTTGATTTTTCATTATGTTCCTTTCAATGTTACAATACATATTTATACATGCCAAAGCATCCAATACCATGGACTGAAAACCATCGTGTCCAAATCCATGTGCGAAAAACATGCACAAAACCATAGGTAGGTCTGCCCAACCTAATATAGGGTCCAAAAAACAAAATTTTCTGGGGCGTTGCCTCGGACCCCATAGAGGGGGGTTACATGCACCCCTCAAACCCCTTGTGAACCCCCCGCTACGCAATTGGCACAATGAAGGGGGGGTGGATAACCCCTGGTTAACTACATGGGCTAGTCATGGAAAGAATATAACACAATCCAATAGGATTGTCGTAACAATTTGGGGAATTTCCTATGGTTTTTGACTTGGGGATGTCATTTTAGGCTCATAGTTTTACCTTGGCACATGGTATGAGTTCATGTATTTTTATGTATGGTATTGAGGAGGCCTACATCTATATATGGAGGAAACCTCCCTTTCATTTTTCATGGTTGGAATAGAATGGAAGACTCTCTTGCTCTCTATTTGGTCTAATTTCTTGTTTATTTTCTTGGTATTGTTCTAGGTTAATAACTAAATGGGTCTAGCATGTAATATACAATGAAGAAATGGATATTACAAGGGAAACTAAAACAAATGAGGTGTGAATTTTCTATATCATTTCTTTGTTGAAATTTTAAGCTAGATCTTAGTAGTAAAGGTGAATATCTAGGGGTTTTACCTCTTCAATCAAATTCATGTTTATAATTTCATAGTTATAATACCTAGGTTGATTAATTTCTTTTGGATTAACATCCTTGTGGCTCTTACATAGAACAAATTATAGTGTTTGATGCTCACCAAGCATTTTCTAAAATATGCTTGAGAACTTCAATAATCAAGGTGAAGGCCATATACTCAACTAATTAGTTAAGATTCCATGCCCAGTGGCAGTGCCTACGGTTTTTCATTTCTTTTTCTAATCATCTAAATCTAATTTTTTTCTTTTATTTATATTTTTCAAGTGGCCAAGGGTTTTGTATATTCTCATTTTCGGGTCTACGTTGCTTATTCGAAGTTTCATTCAACTAACATTTCCATTTTCAATCACAAACTTAGGATTTGATTACAGATTGACCTCTTGAAAGTGGTTCAGATCTTAAACCGATATGTTATATACATGCTACTTTATTTTTTGCAAATTGCAGAATTTTGATGGTTATATTTTTAAATTGATTTGAAAATATGGTCTTAAATATTAGGTTTGAACGCATTTCTTTTTCATATATCTAATACTTCAACTCTAACAAACCAATTAGATATTTTGTAATGATGTGATGGAATAAAACTCAAGTGTTGCATGATTAAGATCTACAAAAAATATGAAATACTAAACACTCATTTCCAGGTATTTATTCATAGATCATTTCAAGCATTCTAGGACATAACATACTGTGAAAAAAACAATATATGAATTTGGAGCTAGAATGACTATATAAGTTGTTGAATATTCATGGCTATTATTCTAAATGTGTTGACAATTATGAGATTTTCTTAGTTTGATTTAGAACATATATGTCAAATTTGTTTGGTGATAACCATGAACTAGTGAAAACAAAGGAAACATAGTTAATGCACTAAGTTGAGAATGCTCTAGATATTTCAAGATCCTTTTTGGATCATGTGAGTTGGGTTTTTTTATCAAGGAATTGATTTTCGTATGAATAATATGTTGATATGATTTATTCTATATGCACAAAATTAAACATTAGATTCTGCCTTCTCATAACTTGTTGATGCATCAATAACAAACATCCTAAAATTCTAGAAAGTTCTGCTTTAAAACAGACTTAAGAAACCATACTAAGTCTTTGATTAGGAATTTATGTAACATTATTTCTCTTGGCATCTCTAGTAGGTCTAAATAGGTATCTTTGATAAGTTGATTACAATCTATTTTGGTGAACAATCAAACACTTTGAAAAAATTTAAGATGCCAATTGAACTATGTAATAAATGTTGCAAACTTCCTTAATATGAAGTGCTTAAGGTTGGTCTCAATATACACATGATTGCTTATTGGAATAATGAATACCCACATTCAATGTACATTTATTTCTCTGAATTCCTAAACTATACTCATATGTCCAAGGGTTGAAATTATAATGTTATTGTTGATACATTCTAATTCTAGATTTTATGATTATGTTTCAATTTTACAACACCATCCCTTTGTGTTCTTACACAAACACTTTTTTCATCATAACTTGTATGCCCTTTAAGAGTAACACATTTGGAATTAATTTGATAAGGACTCCTATATACAAAATTTAATAATTCCAATAAATTTTTGGGTAAACATGTTTTGAATGAGTTACCTTGAAATTCCTCATATCTTACTTGGTTTCTTGGATTATAGAATCCATCAATTTGAGCCTTGTACATTCATGTTGTTACAATGAATTGACTTGGATTGACATAGGTATTCCTCCCTAGGCTAGGGTAGCTTAGTTTCCTTATTTTAAGTGTGGGGCAAGGCTATTAATGTGATAGTGGGTATGTCATGTATCTTTTCTAAGTGATCATTGTAAGGGAATGATTTATTTAATTAGATTAAAAAATGGTCACGGGAACAAGGGGGACTTTATAAAGTCACATTATTATGTACTTACATTCCCATGGTATTAGAACCCACATAATACTTACACATGGTATCGGTATCCATGGACTAATTACCCATGGTATTGGGATGGCAAAAGATTATAAAAGTGTAGAAAATCCTGTAGATTCACAACCTCATGCAATTTACTAAAGCACAAGACAAGAATCTACTTCTACTTTCAACTAGTGGCACATAACACAAGATGTATCAGGGGAAATCTACTTCTCAAAACCTTGTTATCTGTATTGCATATATCCTAAATATGAGTGAATATACAAATATTGTTCTCACTAGAACAATTCCGCACAAGTATTCTCAACTCTCTTAGCTCACAAGCTAGCTCTTGGCCAACACTTAGAAAATTCTGCAGCTCTCCAATCCCCTAATCTCTTGCATAATTCCTAGGATAAATAGCCTATATTTAAAGGGAATTCATGCTAAATGTGCAATCCAAACATAGCATCAATCTCTGATGCATGCATGATATTTACACTCCAATAAATAACACAATTGATAATGCAATATCCCTACACTCTATTCTCAACTAGGTCTTTCTCAGAATCAACATGCATGAGTTTCTAATGAGGGAATATTCAGTTAACTAGAGTGACAATTGTGGATGGACTAGTGCACCAACTGACTATTAATTCTCTCTTTGTTTCACAAACAGTTTGGAACTAATTTAACTGAACTTAACTTAGTAAACTAAGTGATCTAATTTCCAACTCAATTTAAACTCATACTGGATCCCTAAATTTTAGGTAGAACATTTACAGGACTACATAAAGACTTCCAACTCGAAATTCCTAAGCTAATTAAGTTAATTAAACCGGATTAACTATTTACAAGTTACTATGAGAATAGAATTCAATTTTAATTCTTAGTTTAATTCAAGGACGAATTAAATTGGAATTTCTTGTTGCCATTTCTCAACACTCCCTCTTAACAAGAAAGGGATTATCATCTACCTGATCCTGTCTTTATCAAACTTGAATTTACATCTTGACAATGCCTTTGTAAAAAAGTAAAAACATGTTTCTCCTCCGTGGGAATGTACTCTAACAACATAATCTACCTCCATATGCAATCTCTGAGATGGTGATATCAGATATCAATATGCTTGGACCAATCATGAAAAACTTGATTTTCAGAGAGTTTGATACAAATCTGGTTATCGCAGTAAATCACACTTGGATCCATCTACTAACCAAATAACCCAACCAGGATCTTCCTCATCTAGATGGCCTCATATGTTGCCTGACTCACAACCATTTACTATGCCTTTTCCAAACTGAGTGTAACCGATATCTATTTCATGTTGTACCAAAAAACTTCCGCTGACCCAATATTGAAGATCCCTCTTGAGTTCTCTTCCTATCGGATGGACTCCTTTCCCAATATGCATTAGTGAAGCCTTGAAGCTTCACTCCCTCCGTACATGTGTACCATAATCCATACTGAGAAGTGCCCCTGAGGTATCTCAACACATGCTTTGTCGCCTTCCAATATAGCTTGGTAGGCCTAACCATTGCTTGACTAAGTTTGTTAAATGCATAGCACATATCCATTCTTGTGTTCACCAAGTACATGAGTGAACCCACAAGATGCATGTATACAATAGCTTCCACTAATTTCTTTGAATTAGCATCCTCTTTCCTCTAGTTACCTGCTAGAGGGGTCTCCATGGTTTTACTACTCTCCATGCGGAATTTCTTGAGTATCTTGTTGGCATACTTTCCTTGAGACACAAACAACTCCCCATCTCCTTGCCATACCTCCATGCCAAGAAATTAATTCATGAGCCCAATGTCCTTCATATCATACTCTCTTTCAAGGTCCTCCTTGCAATACTTGATTAGTTAATCATCACCTGTCAGTATCAGATCATCAAGATAAAGTACAATTATCAACAATTTACCTTCCACCACTATGTGGTACAGGTTCACATCCACTTCACTCTTTGTGAATCCCAACCCTTTGAAGTAGCTATCTATCTTGGTGTACCAAGCACAAGGTGCTTGCTTTAGCCCATACAATGATCTCTTGAGCCACCATACATGCGACTCACGGTCAAAGGTCTCAAAACCTTTAGGCTTCTCTATGTACACCTCTTCCTCAATCATGCCATTAAGGAAGGTTGTCTTCACATCCATCTGATGTATCTTCCAACCCATCTGTGTTGATAGTGCCAATATAGATATGATTGAAGAGTACCTTGCAACATGAGCAAAGGTCTTACCATAGTCAATCCCCTTGTGAAAATCCACGGGCCACAAATCTAGACTTATGCTTCTCTGCACTACCATCTGCAACTTGATTTACCTTGTAAAGCCAATGGGAGCTCACCACTGACTTGTCCTCTGGTCTTAAGACCAAATCCCAAACATTATTATGAACTATGGATGGCATACTCCTTCACCATGGCATCAACCCAAACTGATTGTTCCACTACTTCCTTAAAGGAAAGTGGCTCTATCACAATACATTCACCCATAAGAGCCATGTATCCAATGTACCTCTCAAGTGACCTCATTTGTTTGTACTAAGAAGTGGGTGCTCCCACATTCTCCCATGCATCATCCAACAATCTATCAGCCTCTCTAATGTGCTTTCTTCCCTCTCTAGAAGACTCTACCTTAGTGAATGTCTCCACTTCCAGATCCTCTGCATGTGGATGCTCCACATCAATCTGTGGCTCCTTAATATTAGGAGCTAAAATCTCCTCATCCACATGTATCTCAAGCTCCCTCTCAAGGAAAACTTGCATGGGTTTTTCCTCATCGAATCTGACATCCCTATGAACCCCTCTCATCATGTTGGTCGGCAATTAAACCCAATAGTTGTGAGGTGTATCAGTGTACCCCACAAATATCCCCAACTCTATTGTCAGCTCAAGCTTCTTCCATGCATCTTTGGTCACATGGAAATATACTGAGACCCAAAAATCCTAAAGTGACCAACATCTGACCTCCTACCAGAATAAGCCTCCTCTAGTGGCTTCATCTCAAGTATCTAAGCTAGGCTACAGTTCTGAACATAAACAGTTGTGTTGCATGCCTCAGCCCACAAGTGTAGTGGTAAGCCCTCATCATGCAACATCACCCTCGCTGCCCCTGCTATGCTTCTATTCTTCCTCTCATCCACCCCATTTTGTTTAGGTTTATGGGATGTTATCAACTCCCATTTAATCCCTTTCATTGCACAAAAGTTCTTAAACTGATTTGATACATACTCACCACCATTATCACTCCATAGAGATTTAACCTTCTTTCGTGACTCTTTCTCCACCAATGCTTTAAACTCACAAAAGTTTGTGAAAGTTTGATCCTTTTTTTGCATGAAGAATATCCAGCATTTACAAGAATAGCCATCAAAAAATATAACATAATACATGTGTTTTTGCATGGATTTTGTTGACAATGGTGCACACACATCTAAATGGACTCACTCTAGAATAGCCTATGATCGATTGTCTCTATCATGAAAGGAAGACTTGGTGTATTTTCCCAATGTAAACCCCTTGCATGTATCAACTTGCTCAAGCACACCTTTGGCAAGACTAGTAGAGATATGTTGCAATATCTTCAAAGCCCCATGATGCAAGTGGCCCAATCGCTTGTGCCACAACTTGCCAACGTCTTGGCTTTGTACCCTTTCTGCTTTTGTGCTCAAAGTAGCACACTCCTCTACCTCCATATTATAGATATTCTTCACCCAAATCCCTATCTTCTTTACTTGACCCATGGCTATGTGTCGAAGGAGCACCTTTCCTTTCAAGAATATCACATCATAGCCTCTATCCTCAAGCATGGAAATGGATTCCAAGTTCTTCTTCAGCTTGGGAACATACATAACATTCTTCAAGGCGAGTGGATCCCCATGCTCTCTCTTAAAATTAATCTTTCCCAATCCAGTAACACTATACTTCCCATCATCACCCATCTCGATATGCACTTGGAGATCTTTCTCCTCCAGGTAACTGAACAACTCTTTGTCACCAGTTATGTGGAATGAAGTTCCACTGTCTAAGTACCATACACTTCCCATCATTGATGACACCATGCATGAAATGATGGAAAATTCCAATTCGAATTGAGATGCCAAAGCCTCACTCACCGCACCTCTTGAGGACTTCTTTTTGGACTTCTTGAGTGGACAATTTGTAGCAAAATGGCCCAGCTCATGAAAATGAAAGCACTTAACTTTCTTCGTGTCTTTCTTCTTACCTCCATGATAAGAATCCAATTTGGAATGGGAAGCTTTCCCTTTCCCATTCTTCACCTTAATCGTTAAGGCACAGTTCTCTTCATCATTAGTCTTTGATGAAGACCTATCCCTGGTGTTCCTCCTGATATCCTCCTGCATCAAATCTGACCATATTCGTTCCCAATCTGGCAACTTCTCCCGACCATTGAGAAAGTCCTGATAACTATGCTAACTCTTTGGGACTCCTAGAAAATAAATACTCACCATATCATCCTCAATAATCATGATTCAAACACTTCCAAGTTAATCATGACACTGAGTGAACTTGGTCAAGTATTGTGGAATTGTCTCGCCTTTCTCCATTTTGTCTTTTTTGAAGTTTGACCTTCAGTGCCAATTTCCTTTGGTCAATGTTGTTCTCATACAAGTCTGGCAATGTTTTCCACATAGCATATAGAGTTTCCTTGCCATGGAGACTCGATAAAATGTGGTCTTGAACTCCCTCAAGGGTTATATGCCTTGCCTTCACCACACACTTCTTCCATTTGGCCAAATTCTATGCATCTGATGTTGCTGCCTTAGGAATTTCTTGATCAATTAATTCCTTCAAGCCATTATCGTCTAGCACAACCTCGATTTTGTCCCTCTAGGCTATAAAATTTTACCTGCCTTCCAAGGCATACTCGACCCACAAACCATAGAATGCCATTTGTCGATCCTGAAGTATGTATTGCAAATTTGAATTTCACCAGTAACCAAATTATCAAAACTTCAAAATATCCTCTAGTATATTGTTCTTAGCTTTGATACCATGTAGAAAATCTTGTAGATTCACAAGCTCATGCAATTTACTAAAGCACAGGATAAGGATCTACTTCTACTTTCAACCAATGGAAGCCAATGGATAGATGAAAATAATAATAAGAAGAAGAAGATAAATCAATGTCACATAACACAAGATGTATCTAGGGAAAGCCATTTCTCAAAACCCCACAATCTGTATTGCATGTATCAGAAATATGAGTGAAGATACAAAGCTTGTTCTCACTAGAACAATTCCGCACAAGTATGCTCATCTCTCTTAGATCACAAGCTAGCTCTTGGCCAACACTTAGCCAATTTCACAACTTTCCAAGCCCCTAATCTATTGTGTAATTCCTAGGATGAATAGCCCATATTTAAATGGAATTCATGCTTCCAAAACTGTGCAATCCAAACATAGGATCAATCTCTGATGCATGCATGATATTTACACTCCAGTAAATAATACAACTAATAGTACATTGTCCCTGCGCTTCAGTCTCAACTGGGTCTTTCTCATAATCGACATGCATACATTTCTGATGAGGGAATCTTTAGTTAACTAGAGTGACACTTGTGGCTGCACTAGTGCACCAACTGACTATTAACTCTCTATTAGTTCCACAAACATTTTGGAACTAATTTAATTGAACTTAACTTGGTAAACTGAGTGATCTAATTTTCAGCTCAAGTTAAACTCATACTAGACCCCTAAATTTTAGGGAGAACATATACATGACTACAGAAATACTTCCAACTCGAAATTCCTATGCTAATTAAGTTAATTAAACTTAATTAACTATTTACAAGTTGCTATGAGAATATAATTCGATTTTAATTCTGAGTTTAATTCAAGGAAAAATGAAAATGGAATTTATTGTTTCCATTTCTCAACAAAAAGGGAACTCAAGGTCATTCTTTAAGCATGTCTAAGTATCTAATGGATCGTTTACTTTAGCTCTTGGATCTTTCTTGAGGGTTTATATCCCTAAGTGTGATATTTTTTGATGGATTGATTTCCCACCCTAGTTTATTAAAATAACTAGTCTTCAATGGTGAAATGCTCCACCCCAACTAGTCTTGAAAGAGAAGAAATCTACGTTTCTCATTAGGTATCAATGAATTCATTGGAGAGTCATTGTCAGCCATTTATATAATTAGCCATTTGTGTCATCATGTTGGTGTATTAATGGGTTCTCATGTATTTTTAGATTCATATTTAATATAATAAGGGTGATTTTGTTTCATGTGCTTACTATCAAACAACGGTTTCATGTTAAATTGTATGTGATATGTTTGAAGAAATGTCCCTACATTAATAATTAGTAGGAAATAATTGGCATTGTCATTTTTTCAAAGTGTTGTTAAAAATGTTTCAATAGTTATCGTGAATGTTATTTCAAAATCTAGTTTGGAATATTATAATGGAATCAAAGTTGGTTTTCCTTCCAGCCTAACGGGTTTCATTGTTGGGTGCAGGATCCCCCAAGGGCAATTTTGGGGCTAAGAGCCCATATTTTGGTCGAATTGTGTAATTCCAATGTAAAGACTCCGCATTTTGTGGGCACAGAGCACGTAGTTGTTAAAGAATCATAGGGTTGTCCGCCCTTATTTTGATCATGTAATGTTGGTTGTAGAAGATCTACCCATGGTTCGTGGACCATGGGATTGTATAAATAGAGCTAATCTCTAAGTAGTTAGAAGAATAATCAAGCAAGGATTAAGATTGAACATGTATGAGAGATAGCTCTAAAGTAGAAGTCTAGTTTTGGGTCGTAGCGTAGGTAGAGACTCTACAGTTGTTTGCAGAGGCCTAGAGGTCTGCAGCTGAGTGCACAGACCCCTGCAATTGAGTGTGCAAGGTGAGTCGAGTTTGTAATTATTTGGAAGTATTAATAAACAAAAGTATTCTATCATTTTTGTGTCTTTATTTCCTATTTATGCATATGTTATATTGGGTATGAATTTCACTTCTAATTCTTATATGATGCGCAAATGTGTATAAATGCATTGGTTAAGTGAACATAAGTAAGAAAATTTGTTTACGCGAAGCTAACTAAGGTCTGTTAATAAGATAAGTAATATACTTAGCCTAGTTTGGGAGATATCGCAGTTCGCTACCCTAGTAGTGCAAAAGGACTTCAACCCCTGGTTAGGGTTGCAACACTTCACAAAGGTACTGAAGGGTGAAATAGATAGCGAAGAAACCTACACGAAGGCAAGTATATTTGGAATAAACCAACATCACAACCATCTCAAGGGTGCGGAAACTTGGTTCAAACATCCCCCCATACTGCTTTGGGTGAGACTTCAATCCGCACTCTGCGGGCTGATGCCGAAAGGGCCAGTTTTGTAGGGATTTGTTTGGCTAACTAATGTTGAACCTGGGTCAGGTTCCCTCAAGCCAATAAATGGTTCCATTTCTAGGACCAGAATCTACATAGATATGTGTGATGTCATATTATTGGAATCCAACTAAGAAAGAAATCAAAGGCTAGTTGGACAGAAGGATTCACGAGTTCGTGTCACAACAAAACATAAACCTGCAATTGTCAAAAGAACAATGGCTAGATATTTACCTGTACATGGAGATCCACGAAATATTTTTCACGTCCTTCCCTACTAAGCTATACGAGTGGATTGCGAAGCTAGCAGACAGCCAAGGAAGGTGGAAACTTGAAAGTCCTATTGTGTGGACCCCAGAGCTAGTGCAAATATTGGAAGCATTGGAGGCTAAGATCGTGTGCGTCATCGAGCATTGGCTTGATCACATTATAGGATGATTGTTACTGAGTTCGCGGTTGACACATCAGTTGGTAAAATATTTGAATACTTGGATTAAAATGTTGTTGTGCGAAAAGCAGGTTATGCAGTTACCTTGATGTTCGGGTCTACACGAAGTGGAAGAATTTATGATGAAAAGCGATTTTGGGGTAAGGCCAGAACCCCTTTTCTTTACAAATTTCGATCCTGAGGCCTATGGGTTATGGCCCACAAACCTTATCGAAAGCATTAAATAGCACTTTAGCCTTACAACACCTGACCAACACATAAAATTGGGACCACTCGCTTATTCGGTTTTTTCTTTAAAAATCGGGACCTCAACACTTTATCGCAAAACAAAGGAATACATGGGAACACCCCGCTATGAACCCTTGGGCCAGATTGCAAATATTATACCCTCGGTACTATAACTCGATCGGGTCCGCTCTTTAATCCCTCCAATCTCTTCCACCGACCTTTCCAATCTCCGATTGGTTGATCTTCACCGTCCATTACTCCTTCAGATCCAACAGCTATTGATGTATCACTATGTCACATATTAGCTAATCACTCATCGGCATATCCATCTCCATCATCCCTTAACCTCTGTCTAAGGTGATTGTCGATCAATTCTTGACCATCAATCTAGATCAATTTGATGGTTGTGATTAAATCGCATATCAAACCACTTGCACAATGATTCTCCCCACAATTACTCAACAAACCCCTAAATTCTCTCTACATGCATACATATGGATATATATGGCATATTACATATAAATCAATTCTTCTCAAGACTTTTATCCATTCCATCATTTACTCTGTTTTAAACAGAATTGTCCCTTGTTTTTCTCAATGGTCCACATCCTCCTCCTTGCTCGCTTTGGATTCCTTCTTCAATGAAGAGTGTTGGATGCTCCTGCATCAGACTCCTAAGGCACAAAAATTTATGACCTCCTGGTCATATGCTTCTCCTTGTCCTTAGCAATTCTACCCACTTCTCAATGGAACTGCCTTCATGATCTTCCGTGAGCTATGACCAACCTTTGTAGTAACAGTCTTCCTCTGTTACACGATACCTCACCAAGCTCTCCTTGCTCAATATTTTGGCATATTTTTGGTTCTCTTCTCTGGAATCAATTAAGCACTCCTTGTTCTAGGTTGCTGCAAGCCTTATCACCTTCTGTTTTCATTCTCTGCACGACAGTAAGACCATAAACTCTCTGGTCCTCACCACAACTATACCTCCTTCTCCTTCTACTTGCACTCTTCTCCCTTCTCGCATGAAATCCTTTCCTTGCTCTGATACCACTTGATGAAAAGTGATTTTGGGGTAAGGCCAAAATCCCTTTTCTTTACAAATTTCAATCCTAAGGCCTATGGTTTATGGCCTATAAACCTTATCAGAAGTGTTAAATGGGGCTTTTGCCTTAAAACTCTCATCCAAAACATAAAATCGGGACCACTCACTTATTCGGTTTTTTCTTTAAAAACTAGGACCTCAACAATTTATCGCAAAACAAAGGAATACATGGGAACACCTCGCTACAAACCCTTGGGCCAGATCTCAAATATTATACCCCAGCACTATAACTCCATCAAGTCCGCTCTTTAATCACTCCAATCCTTTCCACCAACCTTTCTGATCTCTAGTTGACTGATCTTTGTCGTCCATTACTCCTTCGGATCCAACAACTATTAGCGTATCGCTATGTCGCATATCGGCTAATCACTTATCGAAATATCCATCTCCGTTGTCCCTTGACCTCTGTCTAAGGCAATTGTCGATCAATTCTTTACCATCGATCTAGATCAATCTGACAGTCATGATTAAATCACATATCAAACAAATTGCATGATGATTCTCCCCAAAATTACTCAACAAACCCCTAAATTCTCTCTACATGCATACATCTGGATATATATGGCAGATTACATTTAAATCAAATCTTCTCGAGACTTTTATCCATTCCATCATTTACTCTATTTTAAACAGAATTGTCCCTTGTTTTGCTCGATAGTCCACGTCCTCCTCCTTGCTCGCTTTGGATTCCTCCTTTAATGAAGAGTGTTGTATGCTCCTGCATCAATTTACAGAAATGAAGGAAATAAGTGTCCAAAGAATATCCCCTTGATTTCACCTTTGTAAGGGGATGAGGAAGGGATCGCAAAGGTCTCTCCACAAAGTGATATTCATCTGATAAGACAAGGATTTCCTCGAATACCACCTCCACTCACACCACCACCGACGTCACCTCCATCACCTCCAACTTTACCCATACCACCTCCACCACCACCATGATTCAGTATGGCAAACAGAGTGAATTTTCCTTTGTTCAAAGGCTTGGTAAATGAGGACCCGGACTAATTATGGTTTGTAGTGAAGGTTGTATGGGAAGTTCAAGGTGTTACAGATGACCATATAAAGAAAGCAACACTGGTTAGCACCCTGTAGGATCGCGCGTTGACTTGGTATATTAAGTACTCCAACGATAACCCGAATGCAAGAGTAGTGAACATCGAAGCAGCACTGAATAGAGAATTTATCATGCCTAAATCTAAAGCGCAGTCGATTGTTGGATTCAATTAAATCTCAATGCTACCAAGTGAGATGCCTTGGGAACTAGATCAGAGGCTGAAATGTACAATTCACGAAGCCAATATGGATCTGACAAATGGACAGCATCACGAGTGGTTTGTAGCTTCACTACTAGCACACTTAAGGAGTTCGTTGTCGCAGCAAAAGGTAACAACTCAATTAGAGGCCCAAAAGATTTCCATGAGACTACATGAGACCCTGATGCAAGATCCTAAAATAGGAGTTCAGTAGATCCATGTGCAGCTAAACAATCTATGCCTTGAGATGCAAAGCTTGAAGTAGGATAGGATGGTTTGACCAAAAGTGCACGAAGAAGTATGGTGCATGAAATGTCAAATTTAGGGTCATGACAAAACCACTGCCCAATATTTACAAATTACCTTGCAAGAGGAGGACCAATTCCTTTATGGCAAGAAGCTCAAGCAGGACCTAGTGCGATGCTTGCTTTGTGGTGTGCTATTTGTCAAGTATCCAGAAAACATGCCATGGATAACTACCACTTGTTACAGAAGTATACGCAAGCTCCGCAACAATTTTTCTGCAAGTTTTTTAGATCAGTGGGACATGATGAGCGTACTTGTAGGAGCTATGAATTGATGATGGATAAAATGCTTGCCTACAGAGTTCAGACCAAAACGCGGCCCCTTTACCGGAATGCAGGGATGGTGCATGTTAGAGTCCTATAGTGATAGGATGCATAATTTTGAATTGGATGAGGTTAAGTCTTGTAATATTGTACATACATTTTCTTTCTACAAATGTTTTCCATATTAAAATTTAAAAAAAAAAAGTAAAGAGGGTATGTCCCAAAAGAAATATCAAAGGATAAGAAATAATAAGAAAATATCAAGAAATGAAAAAATATGAACCCCAAACAAAAAACAGATCATGAAAGTGTGCAAATCCAAGTGCCACTACTCTTTACTTTACAATCTTAAATAATGGTTGTGTGCAGCTTGCCATACATGCCACAACCCATGATAGTCAAACTGTTTAATCTTGACTACTTCATGCTTTGAATAAATCTGACCAAACAGTTTAATCTTGGCAGATTAGTAGATAGGTAGAGAAATAAAAGGAGCTCATTAGTTTAATCTGAGCCCTTGGAAGATATAAGGTTAGAAGTAGATAGTTTGTTTCATAAAATAAAAAGGAAAGAAAAGGGTTTGCTATCTTAAGTACACCCAACGAAGTCAAGAGAAAATGGTAGGGTAAATAAAAGGGTAAGTAGAAGAAAGGTTGCAAAAATACAAGCTATTTGAGGCATAAGCACATCTATCATGTTTAATCATGTGTTTCAGTGTGTAGGAGCAATTGTGAATGAAAAAGGATGCTCATAACTTGATTTTCCTAATTTCCCCCTATTGCATTTCACCCCCCACTATATGCTTATTAATTTCCCTTTTACCCCTTCATGGCTTGTGAAGACACCATTTCCATTCATTTTGACTCCTACCCCTTGGTTTCACACATTCCCTAGCCAATTTACCTTCTAAATTCATCCCATTTCCCAAAAATCCCTTTCCCCAAGTGTGAAACCCTTTTCCCCTTGGAAAAATCACTTTCCCTTTGATTAATTCCCCTAAAAACCCCGAAAAACCCATTAAACTTCTTATCCTGACTATTATTCCCCTCCCGCTTTACTTTATTAATCCTGAAATTCACTTTTAACTGTTATGTTCCATAAACTTTCATTACTTTATTAACCCCACACATATACAATGATTAATTACACTTAAGGGTAGTTAACCATGGGCCTCGCTAAATCCTGCCCCCATCTCCCACCGTGCATCTCTGCCACGCAATAATCATTGGATCGTCCACCCTTAGATCCTATGGCCCTCGCCCATATTGCACTCGTTCACTGCCTGACCTTTACCGGCCCGAGAACACGTGATATGGGCAGTATTGCTTGGGCCCCCTTGGGTTACGTGGCGGCATCATGCTAAGTCGCGTGCTCTCGAGAAAATACCGCCCGAACCCAATAAGCGGTGCGATATCTTCCTAAACCACCTCCCCACCCAGCGTGAAACCATCACTATTCATAAAACATTTTCCCCGCCAATTTTCTAGCCATTCCTGGTTAACAACCCATAGACCCCCATTTTCACCCTTTTTCACACATTATCTCTACGAAAGAGTTCTAAGCCCTCCTGTGTCCCCGAGATTTTGCAACCAATTTCGACTACTAATTACAACAAGAAGAAGCTTCGAACACCTATTTCAGCCATCCACGGCACACCTAAAGCCATAAAAAGCCTCTGTAACCACCATTCAAAGACCAATTTGCAGCCTCAACCATAAATTCCAAGTATTTCAACATAAAACCAGAATGGCCCTCCTAGTTTAAAACATACAGTAAAATTCATGAAATAATTGATTGAATTTAATTGAATTTCCTTAAATTAAGAGTATTCCCTCTCCAAAAATACCAAAACTTCAACCTGCAAACTACCAATACCTTACCCTTGTACCAGAGTTATCAGGACTTCATTCCCACGGATAGTATAAGCCCAATTTTCACAAATTGTTACAAAGATGGCTTCCCTGACCTCTTTAGACATCAGACCAGTGACAACCCCTCATTTAGACATTGACCATTTGGCCCTAGCAGACAAACATTTCCAAATTAAAGATACAGCCACTCTAGGCCACCTTCTGAGAATCCATTGTTGGGCCAAGGATAGGTTCCTCAACCATGCTAATGATAGAAACCTTTGGGAATCCAATTTGCCCAAGTATACATTCCCATAAGTCCACCCATTCCTAGACATAGTACATTTTTTTCATGCCTGTTATGTTCCAAGCCATGGGGCTATTGAGGCACCAAACCATGAGATATTATTCATCATCACTGCTGAATCCATCAACCAGATGCTACAAATCTATCCTAGTCCTAATCTGAATCCTTTGTCCCTTGGAAACCTATTGGACCTATAAATCACACTGGACACAGCAAAGACATTCCACTTATCCATTTTTACTCCAGGGAAGCCTCCTGCTGTCATGTATGATTATGCCCAGTTCATTGCAGATAGAATGCATGAACAGTTTACTAGATTGCCCACTGAAACAGTCTTCAAGTACTCTTCAGTGTTGTTTCATATGTTCCTGTATTATCAGACATATAAGTTAACTTTGAGGATCCAAAAATTGGACACCAAGGGAGAGGAGAGATCATTCATCTACTGGACACCCTTGGTCCACAAGTTTTCCACTTCATTCACATACAAAGGCTTTATTGACTCTTTTGTATACCCAGTTATGAACATGCTCACTTCTAAGACTCAGCCTAGAATCAACCCAGAGATTGAAAGAGTACTACAATTGGCCAAGAACAATAAGGTGGGATATTGGTACTTGTACCAAAACCACACTGAGATCAGGATTTATGGCTGTGAGCTAGACCCCTACAAGTTGCCCAAATACCTCCCTATGAGGATATTTGCTCTTGATTACTTTAGGTAGGTGATCAAATCTAATGACATTAGCTTCCTAGCTTATAGGAAGAAAACCCAGTTCAAAGTGAAGAACCAGATGGGCCCATTTATTTGCAACAACAGAGAAGCTAGACTAGAGGCCGACAAATTACTTGAACTAATGAAGTTCAAAAATAGTTTCATATGGCACTATGACCCTCATGGGTTCATAAACAAGATCATACTCAAAGTTAAGTTGGCAGCATACATTCTCCACCCAAGGCCTGACATCGAACAGTTTGCTAACTAGGATGAGTGGGTGGAGAACACCTTGATTGACATGGAAAACACTGTTGTGGATATAAAGAATACACTTATTGATTTGGAGAGACAATTTGATCATCTCTTTCTTGCGGTTTCCAGAATGGGAAGGGCTAATGAACATTCCCCCAGTCATACAGACCCTAGTAAATGAGGAAAAGAATCCTAAGAGGAGCAGAGATGAGGCATCTATCTCTTCCATGGAGACTACTGATAAGCTAATGAAGCCAAGAAAGAGGCCCAAATTGAATCATGTCTTTGAACGGGAGGATAACACTGCATTAGAATAAATAATTGACACTGAGGCAATGAGACAAAAAGGAAAAGAAGCAACTGCACTAGAGGAGACACAACAATCCTCAACATCCAACACACAGTTGGTAGATAGACAGCCCAGTATGAAGATTTCTTCCTATGTTAGGACAACTGACAAGGAAAGGGACATCAAAGACAAATTCAAAGAAAACAAAATGAGGAATGAGATACTGAAGGTAGAGACATATGTCCAATATCTCAAGCTCACATAGCCAAACCAGACTAGACTGATGTCATCCTTTGACATCAAAGAAGGAAAAATGCAGGTCTCATTCCTACAACCCACTATACAGCAACCAAAGACCTCAACAGACTACAAGAAGACAAATTTTGAGGTCTTGGCCAAGGATTTTCATTGCATTGATCAGATCAAATTTCACAAGAAGGCTAGATAAATGATCTAGTCCACCCTCAAAACAAAGGCCATGGCTGCTTACAAGTTGCAGGATTCATTAGACAATATAACAACACAATTCAAGTTGGAGGGAGCCTCTTCACAGGCTAAAGACACCATGATAAATTCCTTGGAGGACTTGGATATTGAACTAGGCCATGACCCAAGTGATGTAAAGGCCATAGAGAAACTGATCAAGAAGAAAAATGAGGACATAGCAACCCTCAAGAAACATCTCAAATTGCCTCACTTACAGCATCCATAGACAAAAGAAGTCCAAGAAAGCCAGATCAATAATGAGGAGATGATGGACTTGGTGCTGCAACTGAATGACTAGTTGAAGGAGATGGACAAGGAATTGGATACCTTAATCCAGCTCAAACAAGCTAGCATTTATAATGCTCCTGTAACTATCATTCCAATAGTGACCACAACTATACCTTCTACTTTGGCAGCAACATTAGCTCCTAGTGCTCCAATGGCCACTGCACTATCAACATCAGTTGAGACTACATCAGCAACAGGATCAACAACAACAGCCTCCACAAGTGAAGAAGCAAATAGGGTAGTCAAAGCAATGGAAGAAATGTCCATTCAGATCAATGAGATGAAAAAATTGAGAGAGAAATTCAACAGCCTTGAGACAGATTGAAAACTTACCCAGATCATGCATAAGGAAGAACAGCAAAAGGCTACAAGGATGAATGAGAGGATAAAGAACCTGGAAAAAGAACTGACCTTGACTGAACCAATAGGAAAGGCTAAGGAGCAACTGTGGGCCAATATCATTGACTCTGACAATGATATTTGGTCATCCATCCAGGTCATATTTGAGCAGATAGATTCAATAAAGTAGGCTACAGAAGCCATTGAAAAGGTTAAAATAGAACTTGGAGATATGCTAGAGGAAGCAGCAAGAATCATCCACTTCCTCAACTCCAAGAATAAATATGAACTGCAAGAGCTTGAGATACCTAATAGGACAGGTATAATCTTGGAAGTTAAAAGAGTCCTCACCAAGAGGAATTTGATGTTGAATTTAGAAGATGAGTTCCAGAACATGCAGCTAGTCGTTGACAAGTTCATGGCTAAATTTGAACTTTTGAAGTACCTAATCCCTTAGTTATAAATGACAAGTTAATGACACAAGAATATTACAACAAGAAGATCAAGGAAGTGGCCAAAGAATAGGGGATCACTTCATCTATGAAGGGCATTCCAACAAGAAAGGTCTTGTACCAAATTTTTGAAAACTTTTTTTTACCTCCAACATGAGGTAAAACACCTGTTTATTAATAAGCCCACTTTTTACAAATATACAGAGGTAGATGAGATATACAGAAAAATGATCAATATCCAATTACCAGATGAAGAAAGATGGGAAAAATTGAATGATTTACTGTAGTAAAAGGACAGTAAATTAAAAATATATAGTCAAAATCAAAATAGTAAGGTAAAAGGATATTGACAGGTCAGCAGGATTAAAGTGTATCAGATGAAAGAGTATCAGGTGAAAGGTTAAAGTTAAACAGAACATCCAGCATAAATACCAAACATCCAATCAGCATAAAGGCCAAAAGGTCAAAGAGAAAATCCAACATAACCTTAATAATAAGGACAACAAGCAGCAATTCAATAGTTGTCTCTATCTTCTTGCAAGAAGATATTACTTTTTTCCTAGATTAGTTCTGAAAGCAGTTTTAGATATTTTTTAATTCCTTTTTTATAAATACTTCAAAATTTGAAGTATTAGGGTGGATTATTTTAAATTTGTAGAGTTATTTTGATCTTGAACCTAACGGTGATTGTACTATTTTCAAGTCAACATACTGAAGCAAGTAATAAAAGCATTTTGCTACATGATTCATGAGGTGAGCCATTTGCAGTGAAGTACTTTCTTTGTGTGATTTTGTTACCTTTCTTATGTGCGTCATATCTTAATGTGTTCAAAATATAAATGAATTAACTGGAAATATTTGTTAATTACACTTTATTTTGCACAGTTAGTCATTTACATGTTTTCCTTTGATACCTGGATTTGAGAACCCTTAATTTCTCTCCTATCCCGGTTGAATTCTTCCATTCCTTTCAAAGTCTGGCCTAGGGAACCCTTAATTTCTCCTTGGATCCGATTTGAAGCCATTCACCATTTAGCCTTTGAGATCTGTAGTAACTCATCTATATTGTCGGTAGACATTGTTTTTAGAACTCAATCCAATCTTGTTTGTCTGACATTTGACTCCATAGTCCAATGGTAGAAACCAAACCTCTGTTCATCTAAGTAAAGTGATCCCACCACCAAATTTAAAAACAAAACCCCAAGTGCAAGTAATAACTAGCCTAAAATAATTTTAACTAAAACAAAGTTAAATCATAAAGAGAGATCCCTCTCTGAGCATCAGGAAGGCTAGGTCCTAATCTCCAAAAGTGGTTTGTGGTTACCTTTGATTTTTCTTTCTTCATTAACTTCAAAAGAAATATCATAGTGATAACATTTCTGGCGACCATATTAGAGACTTCGATCCTCAGTCTCATAAAACTTTAAGGAAACCTTAAATTTAATCTTGAGCCCCTTAAGGTCATTTTCTGAAGTAAATTAAAAAAAAAAAAACATAAAAACAACTTAAAAAATTAAAATTTTGGCTCTTAAGAAGATTCACTATACCAGGGAAAACCCAAATCCAAACCCTGCAACTATAGTTGATGACCCAGAGAGAATTTTAAGACAACCCAAAACAACATAAACAAGCCAGTAGTAGCATGTTGGGTCCCTATAATACTAGTGATTACCCCATTACTATTGTAGTTGTACCCCTTATTAATATTGTTGTGCCCCTATTTCCCCCATATTGTTATTATTGTGCCCCATAGAATCCCTCTATTATTCTTTTTGTGGCTTTATATTATTTATTGTTAGGCCAGATGGGTTATATTGTGACTCCTTAGACTCCTATATATAGAAAGGAGGTTTTTTCATTTGTATCATCCAAGAATTGTTCATTTATGTAATGTAAAAGAGGTTGCCCCCTCGAAGAGTCTGAATTCTAAGGCGTTGATCTATCTTTTCTATCTTTTCTTGAGCTGGTTCATAACATTTGTTAGATCCAATTCACTCCCTGAGGAATTGTCAACTTTAGAGGACATCCCTTTTGATTTTTCATTTGACCTTTCATTATTTAGAAGTAAATCTGAGAATGCAATCCATGAAATAGTCTTAGAACCTGAGTTTCTTCAACTCATTTAATCAAAAAGGATTATTCATTCAGATTTAGATAAATTTGTCGTTGAGACTTTTGATAAGATAGAAGCTTGGGCCTCTAGATTGATAAGTAATATAGGTGATTCTTACATTCAATAGGCTATTGGAACAACTACCCTTACTACTACTTCCCCTGATGTTTCTGCACAAACTTCACTCACTGTAAATACCCCTTCCTTTACCACAACTTCACCAATTGTATCTACCACAATCCAATCACCTAAACCAATTTTTAATCAACCATATTCATCATCATCTAGTACACCTCCATTAGTTTCAAGTCCTTCCTCAAGCACCACAACTTTACCCCCTAGTCAAGCCAGAATCACAACAATGGCAAACCGATATGCACCTCTTGTTTTTCCTGTACAACTCCATGCCATGCCTGCAGATTATCATAGTAAAATCTTCTTGTTTGATGCTACTGGTCATTACACTACCCAGCAACATGTAAACAAGATGTCTGACTTTTTGGAGTTGCATGAGATAGATGAAGCAGATTTCCAAATGAGATTGTTTGCCCAAACTTTAACTGGGGATGTCAAGAAATGGTTCAAATCCTTTCCTGCCAACCATATTGTAGACTTAGATAATTTTCATAGGTTATTCATTGATAGATGGGAGAGAAATAAAATCCATTGCAAATACTTTCTAAATATGAAAACATTAAAAGACCTCCTAATGAGTCAGTTCAGGACTATTGCACTAGGTTTAATAGTATCTACAATACAATTCCAACCAATATTAAGCCTCCACTTGACCTAGCATTAATTAAGTTCCCTGATGGTTTTGACGCTGACATTTCATACTAGCTAAAGGAAAGGAACCCTGAAACACTTTAACAAATGCAAAGCAATGTTTTTAGTGTAGAGGCCAACTTATTAGCTAAGAAAGCACGAATGAGGAATGAAAAGAAAGTTGTATTTAAAGAGGAAGCTTCCACTTCAGATGGAAAAGCAGATATTTTAGCTAAGAGTTTAGAAAGAATCATGGATAGGTTAGAAAACATGGAGAGGGAAAATCAATGGGAGAATCAACAACAACAACCCCCAATAAGAAACCCAAATTTTAGGAAGAACCCTAATGTTGGAAAGAATGCTACACCAGGTCAATAGATTAGGCCCCCCTTCCAAGAAAACTATGTTGAGGATTCAAAAAACCAGGAAGGAGAGGATGATACCCAGATTAACTTACTAGAAACCAAATAGGAAGACACTTTTTTATTACTCAAGAAGAATAGGAGTTATATATGTTGCATCAGTTACAGTTAGAATCTGGTGAATCCTTTGATTTTAAATAGGGATATGAGTCAGCTATATATGAGGTAACAAACAATATATCTTGAGGAGTAAAAAGAATAACGAGACTCCCATTAAAAGATCCATCCAAACCCAGACTAATATAATAAAAGAAGCTCTAATTAACAAAGTGTTACAAATCCTCCCTAAGGGAACACGAGAGAATTCTACCCTTAGGATTGTAGATATAACCTCCACTAAAACCCAAACAGAGACAATTACTTAAAAAAATCAAAATAACAGAAATCAAGGCAAAACAGTAGAAAGACAAACTGAAATGCCTAGAACTAAGAAACATAATAAGGACACTCAAACTACACATATTAAGGTAGATATAAATGAAACAAACAAACCTCAGCTTCCTTTCAACATCAAAAATGAAATAGAAAAATTAAAGATATCAATTCCTTTTACCGAACTAGTAAAGAATGAATCTTATAGGTCACAGATAACTGAAATTTTGAACATAGGAGAGGGAGAGGATTCTGTTAGTTTTAATGATGACCAGCCTAAATTATTATTTGGCCTTGAGGCCAATGGTATTCATCATCAAGTGGGAGTTCCTCATTTTTACATCAGCCAAAACATTCATGATAAAATACTGCATAACACTATGTTGGACTCAGGGGCATCCCTCAATTTGATGCCAAAGGAAATAATGGAAAGCCTGAACCTAGCCATTACCAGGCCATATAAGGATTTGTTTTCTTTTGACTCCAGCCAAGTTAAATGCCTTGGTCTGATCAAATACTTATATGTGACTCTTGTCCAGTTCCCTACAAAGAGAATTCTAATGGACATTGTAGTTGCAGACATCCCATCGAAATATGGAATGTTGCTATCTCGCTCATGGGGAGCAAAACTGTAGGGATCCTTGCAGTTGGATATGTCTTATGCCACCATATCTATTTTTGGCCAACCGAGAAAACTTTATAGGGAGACCATGATGAAATACATGGTGAGTAGTGAGGAAAAACCACAAAACTTTCCCATATACTCCATGCATTCAGATATGGACTCTTTTATCTTATACAATGTAGAAAATGATAATAAGGAAATCACAGCTAAAGACCTGAAATACAGAAAAACTGACATTGAGAACATATTTCATGAGTCACTTTGGCATCTAGACTTTGATGGGTCTGTCAATAGGTTAGGGGTTGGTGCAAGAGTGTGGATCCATAATATGGAGAGTAATCATGCTAAGGGACATGATTTCATATTGAACTTCAAGTGTGCTAATAACATGGCCGAATATGAAGCCTTAATTCTAGGGTTACAATTGGTTAGGAAACTAGGAGCCAAAGAGTTTTCCATCATGGGAGACTCGGAGCTTATTATTAAACAGGTTAATGTTGAATACTCTATGAACAATCCTATACTTGGTCGATATAGGGATACTATTCTAGACTTGATCAAAGACCTCCTGGAATCAAACTTTGTTGCCATTCCTAGAAAACAAAATATGCAGACCCATAGTTTGGCCACTTTTGCTAGCACTTGTAAATTTCCATTTCAACCCAACCATCAGTACACTGCAGAAGTCAGACATAGGCCTGTTATACTAGACAACCTAAAGTATTGGTATATTTTCTCCCAAGATTCTCAGATTTACGATTTCATGAACAATGAAGGCGAGTTTCAGAATTACAAGATAGATATTGACTGTACATTAGACAATAATATAGAAATTAGCATATATGTAAATATTTCTCAATGTAGGTAAACCAAATAAATTTACTAAAGTAGAATTAGATAGTTTAGAGAATGTAGAGATTGAAGAAATAATGAATGATGATCCTGAGATTCTTAATTTGAAAAATATTTTTTTGCCTAAAGGATTAGTACCCTTGGAAGATTTGTTTGACTCTAATGATGTAGCTAGGAAACCCAAGATGGAATGTCTGAGAGCTTACACAGAATAGGTTAACATAGGAAAATATCAAAAGCCTTACCTCCAAAGGAAAAGGTTAAATACATCAATCTGTTTAAATAGTTCTAGGATGTATTCGCATGGAGTTATGAAGACTTAAAATCTTATTACACCAGCATAATTGAACACAAAATACCTGTAAAAGAAGACAAAAATTCTTCAAAATATCAAAAGCCTTACCTCTAGAGGAAAAGGTTAAATACATCAATTTGCTTAAAGAGTTCCAAAATGTATTAGCATGGAGTTATGAGGACTTAAAATCTTATGACACCAACATAATCCAACACAAAATTCCTCGAAAAGAAGATCATAAACCTTTCAAATAGAAACTTAGGAGAATAAACCTAGTTCTTATGCCCTCTACTGAGAAGGAAGTTAAAATAATGTTTGATTCCCAAATAATATCCCTCATTAGATACTCAGACTGGATTTCAAGCTTAGTCACATATAGGAAAAAGACAGGTGAAATTAGACTTTGTGTAGATTTTAGAAATTTAAACAAGGTCTCACTAAAAGATAACTATCCTCTACCAAAAATGGACCATCTAATGTAGAGGGTAGTAGGCTCATCTAGGATTTCACCGTTAGATGGATTTTCAGGGTATAACTAGATCTTAGCCCAACCTGAGGACCAAGCCAAAACTGCATTTACTACTCCATGGGGTACCTTCATGTATTTGAAGATGCCTTTCGGATTAATGAATGAAAATGCCACATTTCAAAGTGCTATGGATATAGCTTTTGCCAAGGAGATCCATGACTTCCTAGTAGTGTACCAGGATGACATCACAGTCTTCTCTAAATCTAGCAATGAACACCTAGACCACCTGTGAAGAGTACTTATCAAATGTAGAAAATTTGGGATTTCTTTAAATCCCAAAAAGAAACTCTTTGGTCTGGAAGAGGGAAAACTGTTGGGGCATATCATATCTAAAGATGGGTCTAGAATAGATCCTGCTAGAATATAGGCCATTTTGACCATTACCCATCCTAGAAACATTAGAGAGTTACAGTCATTTCTAGGCAAGATAAAATTTCTTAGGAGATTCATTTGAAATATAGCAGAACTAATTAGAGAGTTAAATAACATTCTAAGAAAGGACTCAGCACTTAAATGGACAGTGGAGGCCAAAAAATCCTTTGAAGCCATCAAGGTAGCCTTAACCAAGACTCCAGTGCTAATAAGTCTTGATTTTAACAAGGATTTTATAATTTTTTCTTTTTCTTCAGAACACACCATTGCAACAATCTTGCTGCAAATGAATAACCAATTGCATTTTTTAGTAAATCCTTAAGAGATGCCACACTCAAATACAATATCATGGAAAAAAAAGCATTAGCTTTAGTAAAGGCTATCAAAGACTTCAGAGTATACATTATGTATTCTCACATTATTGCTTATGTTCCAAATTCTGTAGTTAAAGACATTTTGACACAAAATGGGCCTGAAGGGAAAAGAGGCAAGTGGATTGCCACAATATTGGAATATGACATAGAGATAAAACCAACAAAGCTTATCAAAGGCCAAGGTTTAGCCAAACTTAGGGCTGAATCGAACTATCAAGCCCTTGATATAAACTTCATTAGTGCCCTTGATGATTAGGAAGAGATGGCGACTCCATCGATCAATGAACCTTTTACTGATTCACCCTGGTATGCAGATATTATATTTGTATTACAAAATTTACAAGCTCCTCCTAGTTTGACAAGAAATAAATCTAGATTTTTAAAAATGAAGTCATTAAAGTATTGTATTATAGATAATGCATTGTTTTGGAAATAAAATAGTGGTATTCTTTTGAATTGTTTATTGAAAAATGAAGTTGATAAAATCATGCAAGAGTTTCATGCAGGGGATTGTGTAGGACACTTGTACTAGAAGACTACCACTGACAAAATCCTAATGGTTGGTTTCTACTGGCCTACTCTGTTTGTAGATGTTAAGAAACATGTGACCTCCTGTCATAAATGTCAGATATTTGAGGGAAAGAGAAAACTTTTACCCTTGCCTCTTAGACCAACTTCCACTAAAATGCCATTTCAACAATGGGGGTTAGACTTCATTGGAGAAATACACCCAGCCTCCTCAGCTCATCATAAGTGTATTTTGACAGCCAACGAGTATTTTACCAAATGGATAGAGGCAATACCTTCTACGAAAGTCATAGACACTGTCATAATATCCTTCCTAGAGAGTAATATCTTGTCAATATTTGGATGTCCCCAGAATCTCATTACTGATAATGCAGTTGCCCTTAAATCCAAGAGAATAATAGATTTCTTTAACAAGTACCACATGACCCTTAGCCATTCCACAGCCTATTGCCCTCAAGGTAATGGACTAGCAGAGTCATCCAACAAAAGCCTAATCAATATCATTAAAAAAAAATGGAAGATAACAAAAAGACATGGAACAAGAAGTTAGTCAGTGCCTTATGGGCAGATAGACTGACTACTAAGAAGTCCATTGGAACATCACCCTATCAGCTAGTTTATGGGATGGATGTAGTTTTCCCATCATCCTTGGGAGTGCCAATGATGAAGATCATTCAGGAATTACAGGTGGAACCAAATGATATTTAGAGAAGAATAAATCAGACCATACACATGTAGTAAACAAGAGAAGAAGTATATGTAAAATCACAAGTAATCTAGGAAAAAATCAAGAAAGTCTTTGATAAAAAGATTGAAGCTGATGATTTTTACATAGGAGATAAAGTCCTTAAGTGGGATTCAAGGAGAGAAGACAAAGGCAAGCATGGAAAATTTGATTTTTTGTGGCAGGGGATTTATGTCATTTATGGCTACAGGGGAAACAATGCCTTTTCTTGAGAGAAATAGATGGATCAGATCTACCAGGAAGACCTGTTAATGGTAGAATGCTGACGCGGTATTTTTCCACTTACTCACAATAGTTCACTTTACTTTGCATCATTGTACATAACATTGTAGAGTGTAGATTGGATTGGACGGTAATCCTTTGAAGTTGAAGGCCGGAGAGAAGCCCCTGAGCTTTGAACGATTCACTGTCATAAGTATCAATAAAGCAGAATCACAGAAGGACAGTTCACAAGGTAACTTCGGTCACAATTCAAGGGCTACTGGTCTTTAGAGTTCTTGATGTTTCACCAAGAAATTCCATCCCCATGTGGAGCCACTGTTAGAGTCCTATAGTGATAGGATGCATAATTTTGAATTAGCTAAGGTTAAGTCTTGTAATATTGTACATACCTTTGCCTTTTGTAAATTTTTTCCATATTAAAATTAAAAAATGTAAAGAGGTTATGTCCTAAAATAAATATCAAAGGACAAGAAAAATAATAAAAGATAAAAAAATATGAAAAAATATGAACCCCAAACAAAAAACAAATCATGAAAGTGTGGAAGTGCAAGTGCCAGTACTCTTTAATTTATTGTCTTAAATAATGGTTGTGTGCATCTTGTCATACATGCCACAACCCATGATAGTCAAACTATTTAATCTTGACTACTTTATGCTTTGAATTTCATGTTTATTGTTAGAGAATAAAAATCTGACCAAACAATTTAATGTTGGCAGATTAGTAGATATGTAGAGAAATAAAAGGAGCTCATTAGTTTAATCTGAGCCCTTGGAAGATATAAGGTTAGAAGTAGATAGTTTGTTTCATAAAATAAAAAGGAAAGAAAAGGGTTTGCTAGCTTAAGTGCACCCAACAAAGTGAAGAAAAAAGGTTAGGGTAAGTAAAAGGGTAAGTAGAATAAAAGTTGGAGAAATACAAGCTATTTGAGGCATAAGCACATCTACCATGTTTAATCATGTGTTTCAGTGTGCAGGAGCAATTGTGAATGAAAAAGGATTCTCATAAGCTGATTTTCCTAATTTCCCCCCATTACATTTCACCCCCCACTATATGCTTATTAATTTCCGTTTTACCCCTTCATGGCTTGTGAAGACACCATTTCCATTCATTTTGACTCCTACCCCTTGGTTTCACACATTCCCTAGCCAATTTACCATCTAAATTCATCCCCTTTCCCAAAAATCGCTTTCCCTTAGTGTGAAACCCTTTTCCCCTTGGAAAAATCACTTTCCCTTTGATTAATTCCCCTAAAAACCACGAAAACCCCACTAAACTTCTTATCCTAACTATTATTCCCCTCCCACTTTACTTTATTAATCCCGAAAATTCACTTTTACCCATTATGTTCCATAAATTTGCATTAATTTATTAACCTCGCACATATACAGTGATTAATTACACTTAAGGGTAATTAACCATGGGCCCCGCTAAATCTTACCCCCATCTCTTGTCGTGCATCTCTGCCAAGTGATGAATGTTAGATCATCCACCCTCATATCCTATGGCTCTTGCCCATATCACGCTCGCTCACTGCCCGACCTTTACTGGCCCGAGAGCATGCGATATGGGCGGTATTGCTCGGCCCCCCTTGGGTTACGTGGCAGCACTGCACTAAGTCATGTTCTCTTGGGAAAATACTGCCAAACCCCCATAAGCAGTGCGATATCTCCCTAAACCACCTCCCCGCCCAACACGAAACCATCATTATTCATAAAAACATTTTCCTCGCCAATTTCCTAACTATTCCTGATTAAAAGCCCAAGAACCCCCATTTTCACGCTTTTTCACACATTTTCTCTGTGAAAGAGTTTTAAGCACTCTTGCACTCCCGAGCTTTTGCGACCAGTTCTGACTACCAATTGTAGCCCAAAGAATCTCTGAACACCTATTTCATCCATCCATAGCACACCTAAAGCCACAAAAACCTCTACAACCACCATTTAAAGACTAATTTGCAGCCCTGGCCATAAATTCCAGGTATTTTGACATAAAACCAGAATGGCCCTCTTAGTTTAAAACATACAGTAAAATTCATGAAATAATTGGTTGAATTTAATTGAATTCCCTTAAATTGAGAGTATTCCCTTTCCTAAAATACCAAAACTCTGGCCTGTAAACTGCCAATACCCTACCCATGTATCAGAGTTATTAAGACTTTCGTTCCCATAGACAATATAAGCCCAATTTCCACAACTTGTTACAAATATGGTTGCACCAACCTCTTTGGACGTCTGGCCAGTGACAACCCCTCATTTAGACATTGACCATTTGGCCCTAGCAGACAGGGATTTCCAAATTAAAGATACAACCACTCCAGACCACCTTCTGACAATCCATTGTTGGGCCAAGGACAGGTTCCTCAACCATGTTGATGATATAAACCTTTTGGAATCCAATTTTCCCAAGTATACATTCCCAAAAGTCCACCCATTCACATACATAGTACATTTTTGTCATGCATGTTATGTTCTAAGCCATAGGGCTATTGAGGCACCAAACCATGAGATATTATTCATCATCAGTGCTGAATCCATCAACCAGATGCTGCAAATCCATATTTGTCCTAATATGACTCCTTTGTCCATTGGAAACCTGTTGGACCAGTGCATCACACTAGAACTAGCCAAGATGAAACAAATTTTCCATAATTTCATTATTGAGGAGTGTCATACTCCTAAAGACATTCCAACCTATGTTGCCACTATTCTTTCAGAGACTGGTAGAAGAATAATCAACATGCTCTCATGCATCACAGGATTCACATCAGATGAGCATGTGGATGAGGTCAGCATGGCCTTCTTATCCATTTTCACTCTAGGGAAGCCTCCTGTTGTCATGTATGATTATTGTAGATAGAATGCATGAGCAATTTACTAGATTGCCCACCCAAAGAGTCTTCAAGTACTCTTCAGTGTTGTTTCATATGTTCCTATATTATCAGACAGATAAGTTCCCTTTGAGGATCCAAAAATTAGACACCAAGGGAAAGGAGAGATCAGTCATCTAATGGACACCCTTGGTCCACAAGTTTCCCACTTCATTCACCTACAAAGACTTTATTGACTCTTTTGTATACCCAGTTATGAACATGCTCACTTCTAAGAATCAGACTAGAATCAGCCTAGATATTAAAACAGTATTGCAATTGGCCAAGAAGAGCAAGGTGGGAGATTGGTACTTGTACCAAAAACACACAGAGATCAGGATTTATAGCTGTGAGCTAACCCCCTACAAGTTGCCAAAATACCTCCCTATGAGGATAGTTTCTCTCGAGTACTTTATGTAGTTGATCAACTCTGATGACATCAACATCCTAGCTTATAGGAAGAAAACCCAATTCAAAGTGAAGAACCAGATGGGCCCATTTATTTGCAACAACAGAGAAGCTGGACCAGAGGGCGACAAATTACTTCAACTAATGAAGTTAAAAAATAGTTTCATCTGGCACTATGACCCTCATGGGGTCATAAACAAGCTTAGACTCAAAGTTAAGTTGGTAGCATACGTTCATCACCCAAGGCCCGACATTGAACAGTTTTCTAACCAGGATGAGTGGGTGGAGAACACCTTGATTGACATGGACAACATGTTGTGGATATAAAGAATACACTTATTGATTTGGAGAGACAATTTGATCATAACTCTTTCCTGTAGGTTCCAGAATAGGGAGGGCTAATGAACATTCCTCCAGTCATACAAACCCCAGTAAATGAGGAGAAGAATCCTAAGAGGAGCAGGGATGAGGCATCTAGCTCTGCCATGGAGACTATTGATGAGCTGATGGAGCCAAGAAAGAGGCCCAAATTGAATCCAGTCTTTGAACAGGAGGATAAAACGACATCAAAAGAAATAATTGACATTGAGGCAATGAGACAGAAAGGGAAAGAAGCAACTGCATCAGAGGAGACACAACAACCCTACATATCCAACACACAGTTGGTAGATAGACATCCCAGTATGGAGATTTCTTCCTATGTCAAGCCAGCTAACAAGGAAAGAGACATCAAAGGCAGATTTAAAGAAATCAAAATGAGGAATTAGAGACTGAAGGCAGAGACATATGCCCAATATCTCAAGCTCACACAGCCAGACCAGACTAGACTGATGTCAACCTTTGACATCAAAGAAAGAAAAATGTAGGTCTCATTCCTATAACCCACTATACAGTAACCAAAGACCTCAGCAGACTACAAGAAGACAAATTTTGAGGTCTTGGCAGGGGATGTTCATCCCATTGATCAGATCGAATTTCACAAGTAGGCTGGAGAAATGATCTACTCCACCCTCATAGAAAAGGCCATGGCTGCTTACAAGTTGCAGGATTCATTAGACAATATAACAGCACAATTCAAGTTAGAAAGAGTCTCTTCATAGGCTAAAGACACCAGGATAAAGTCCTTGGAGGACTTGGTTATTGAACTGGTCCATGACCCAAGTGATGTAAAGCTCATAGAGAAACTGATCAAGAAGAAAATGTGGGGATAGTAGCCCTCAAGAAACGACTCAAGTTGCCTCACTTGCAACATCCACAGATAAAAGAAACCCTAGAAAGCCCGGCCAATCATGAGGAGATGACGGACTTGGTGCTGCAACTGAATGACTAGTTGAAGGATATGGAGAACGAGTTGGATACCTTAATCCAGCTCAAACAAGCTAGCATTGATAATGATACTACAACTGTCATTCCAACAGTGACCATAGTTGTACCGTCTACTCAAGCAGCAGCATTAGCTCCCATTGCTCCAATGGCCATTGCACTATCAACATCAGTAGAGACTACATCAGCAATAAGATCAATAGCAGTAGCCTCCACAAGTGAAGAAGCAAACAGGTTGGTCAAAGCAATGAAATAAATGTCCATTCAGACCAATGAGATGAAAAAATTGAAAGAGAAAGTCAACATCCTTGAGACAGATTGAAAACTTGTCCAGATCATTCATAAGGAAGAACAATAAAAGGCTTCAAGGATGAATGAGACGATAAAGAACCTGGAAAAAGAACTGACCTTAATTGAACCAATAGGAAAGGCTAAAGAGAAACAGTGGGCCAATATCATTGACTCTGTCAATGATATTTGGCCATCCATCCAGGTCATATTTGAGCAGATATATTTAATAAAGCAAGATACATAAGCCATTGAAAAGGTTAAAACAGAACTTGGAGATATGCTAGAGGAAGCAGCAAGAATCATCCACTTCCTCAACTCAAGGAATAAATATGAACTGCAATTGAGATACCTAATAAGATAGGTACAGTTTTGGAAGTCAGAAGAATCCTCACCAAGAGGGATTTTATGTTGAATTTAAAATATATGTGTCGGAACATGCAGCTATTCATTGATAGGTTCATGGCTAAATTTTAACTTTTGAAGGAAAAGGGATTACTTAATCCCTTAGTTATAAATGACAAGTTAATGACACAGGTAGATTACAACAAGAAGATGAGGGAAGTGGCCAAATAACAGATGATCACTTCATCTATGAAGGGCATGCCAACAAGCAAGGTCTTGTACCAAACTTTTGAAAACTTGTTTTACCTCCAGCATGAGGTAAAACACCTATTTATTAATAAGCCCACTTTTTGCAAATATACAGAGGGAGATGAGATATATAGAAAAATTATAAATATCCAATTACCTGATGAAGAAAGATGCTAAAAACTGAATGATTTACTGTAGTAAAAGGGCAATAAATTACAAATTTATAGTAAAAAGTGAATCAACAAGGTAAAAGGATATTTACATGTCAGAAGGATTAAAGTGTATCAGATGAAAGAGTATCAGGTGAAAGGTTAAAGTTAAACATAACGTCCAGCATAAAGACCAAATAGCCAATCAACATAAAGGGCAAAAGATCAAAGAGCAAAGCCAGTAGAACCTTAACAACAGGGACAACAATCAACAGTTCAATAGCTGTCTCTATCTTCTTGCAAGAAGATATTTCTTTTTTTCCTAGATTAGTTCTGAAAGCAGTTTCAGATATTTTGTAATTCCTTTTGTATAAATACTTCAAAGTTCGAAGTATTAGGGTGGATTATTTACATTTGTAGAGTTATTTTGATCTTGAACCTAAGGGTGATTGTATCGTTTTCAAGTCAACAAACTGAAGCAAGTACTAAAAGTATTTTGCTACAGGATTCATGAGATGATCCATTTGCAATGAATTACTTTCTTGTGTGATTTTGTTACCTTTCTTATGTGTTTCATAATCTTAAATGTGTTCAAAATCTAAATGAATTAACTGCAAATATCACTCAGAATTTGTTTAATTACACTATGTTTTGCACAATTAGTCATTTACATGTTTTCCTCTGATACCCTAACTTGAGAGCCCTTAATTTCTCTCCTATACCGGTTGACTTCTTTCATTCCTTCCAAAGTCCGGCCTAGGGAACCCTTAGTTTCTCCCTGGATCCAATTTGAATCCATTCACCATTTAGCCTTTGAGATCTATAGTAACTCATCTATCTTTCCCTGTAGACACTTTTTTTAGAACTCGATCTAGTCTTTTTTGTCTGACATTCGACTCCATAGACCAATGGTAGAAACAAAACCTCTGTTCATCTAAGTAAAGTGATCACACCACAAAATTTCAAAACAAAACCCCAAGTGCAAGGAATAACTAACCTAAAATCATTTTAACTAAAACAAAGTTAAATGATAAAGAGAGAGCCCTCTCTAAGCATCAGGAAGGATATGTCCTGATCTCCAAAAGTGGTTTGTGGTTACCTTTGATTTTTATTTCTTCATTAAATTTCGAAGAAATATCAGAGTGATAATAGCGCAGACAGGATTTCAGGGGCACGTACAAGGCAGAGGCAGAGGAGGACCTAGTAGAGGTCGTAGACAGTTGATTTGCTACAATTGAAGGAAAAGGGATTACCTAATAACTTAGTTATAAATGACAAGTTAATGACACAGGTAGATTACAACAAGAAGATCAGGGAAGTGGCCAAAGAACAAGTGATCACTTCATCTATGAAGGGCATGCCAACAGGCAAGGTCTTGTACCAAACTTTTGAAAACTTGTTTTACCTCCAACATGAGGTAAAACACTTGTTTATTAATAAGCCCTCTTTTTCCAAATATACAGAGGCAGATGAGATATACAGAAAAATGATCAATATCCAATTACCAGATCAAGAAAGATGGGAAAAACTGAATGATTTATTGTAGTAAAAGGATAGTAAATTACAAATTTATAGTAAAAACTGAATCAGCAAGGTAAAAGGATATTGACAGGTCAGCAAGATTAAAGTGTATCAGATGAAAGAGTATCAGGTGAAAGGTTAAAGTTAAATAGAACATCCAGCGTAAAGACCAAACAACCAATCAGCATAAAGGGCAAAAGGTCAAAGAGCAAAGCTAGTAGAACTTTAATAATAGGGATAGCAAGCAATAGTTCAATAGCTGTCTCTATCTTCCTTTTGTATAAGTACTTCAAAATTCGAAGTATTAGGGTGGATTATTTTACATTTGTAGAGTTATTTTGATCTTGAACCTAAGGGTGATTGTACCATTTTCAATTCAACAAACTGAAGCAAGTAATAAAAGCATTTCGCTACAGGATTGATGAGATGAGACATTTGCAGTGAAGTACTTTCTTTGTGTGATTTTGGTACCTTTCTTATGTGTTTCATAATCTTAAATGTGTTCAAAATCTAAATGAATTAAATGGAAATATCACTCAGAATTTGTTTAATTACACTCTGTTTTGCACAGTTAGTCCTTTACATGTTTCCCTATGATACCCAGATTTGAGAACCCTTAATTTCTCTCCTATCACTGTTGACTTCTTTCATTCCTTCCAAAGTTTGGCCTAGGGAACCCTTAATTTCTCCATGGATACGATTTGAAGCCATTCACAATTTAGCCTTTGAGATCTATAGTAACTCATCTATCTTGCTCTGTAGACACTATTTTTAGAACTCAATCCATTCTTATTTGTCTGACATTCAACTCCATAGCCCAATGGTAGAAACCAAACCTCTGTTCATCTAAGTAAAGTGATCACACCACAAAATTTCAAAACAAAACCCCAAGTCCAAGGAATAACTAGCCTAAAATCATTTTAACTAAAATAAAGTAAAATCATAAAGAGAGAGCCCCCTCTGAGCATCAGGAAGGCTAGGTCCTGATCTCCAAAAGTGGTTTGTGGTTACCTTTGATTTTTATTTCTTCATTAACTTCAGAAGAAATATCAGAGTGATAACAACACGGACAGGATTTCAGGGGCATGTACAATGCCGAGGGGGCATGTATGGGTCAGATTCTTGGATATATGCCACCAATCTAGCATTAATGGGCCGAATGTGGGGGGAATGGCCGAATTCAAATTCAAAAGGCCCTTTAAATTACAAGTGATTGTCTAGCAAAAAACACTTGGAATTTTGAGACTTCAGTTGTTGCGCTATCAAGTGTTTATGGACCTTTCAAACTTTGAGGCTTTGAGAGCAAGTTCAGTGTTTGAAACCTTTCCAAAGGAGAGGCAGGGCCTTATAACTAGACTGATGTTGACGCCTGTTAGCCTCCTCCTGCAGCAGGTTACTCATATTTCATGATTGACATTTTTAACAGGCCAAATATGTCATACTTTGCATACTGCAATGCTCCATATTAGCTGACAGACACCAAAGAAGGAGGCCATGAAGGTGTACTAGTCTAAGTTCAACTGTTGCATTCCAATTTTGAAGAGCTATTCCATTTTTGTAGAATTTTTCAGCTAAAGGGAGGTCCAAACAGCTTAATCTTGGTCTCCCTAGGTTTCAATTTCCTGTTTTAGAATATAGAGAATGAATAATCTGTCCAAACAACTTAATCTTGGCAGATTCTTAGATAGGTAGAGAAGCAAGGGTGCTCAAAAGCCTAATCTGAGCCCCTGGAAGAAATAAGTGTAGATATAGATAGGAGGACAGTGCAAAAGAAAAAGTTGAAAATTTGGGTCTGCAAGTCTAAGTGCACCCAAACCAAAAGAAGAAAAAATGCTAGGTAAGTAGGCTGGGTAGGTAGTTTGGTGGTTGCAGAATCAATGATTGTGATCAGTTTTGTGTTTTCAAAGTGTTATATCTATTCAAATCAGTATTGCAAGGCAAGAATCCATATGGAGGAGCTCAAGCAAGGCATAACTAACTTCCCCTTCTTCCTCTTCCCTAAATCATTTACTAACTTCCCCTAAAGAGGTCAAGATCTGCTTGATATCTCTTAGTTTCATCATTTTCCATATCATTTGCCTTGGTAAAGATCTGCTTTACTCAAGGAAGGTCCATACTTTCTCTACAAAGGTCTATCTCCCCTTTAAAGCCTAAGGTCTCTGAGACTTAGCGGTTTCTTGTCATTTTCATATTAACTCCTGACATTATTATGTAAAACCCTATCTATTTCCCTTCCCCGTACTAAAACTATGGTAATAATTCCCCTATGTAAATATCCCCTCCCTCTGGTTGAAACATAACCATAAATATCCCCTTGGGAATTACTAAGTTCACCTAGATCTTAGTA
>APFE030737944.1:42506-54915 GCA_000404065.3 Pinus taeda | reverse complement strand
TTTAGAATATAGAGAATGAATAATCTGTCCAAACAACTTAATCTTGGCAGATTCTTAGATAGGTAGAGAAGCAAGGGTGCTCAAAAGCCTAATCTGAGCCCCTGGAAGAAATAAGTGTAGATATAGATAGGAGGACAGTGCAAAAGAAAAAGTTGAAAATTTGGGTCTGCAAGTCTAAGTGCACCCAAACCAAAAGAAGAAAAAATGCTAGGTAAGTAGGCTGGGTAGGTAGTTTGGTGGTTGCAGAATCAATGATTGTGATCAGTTTTGTGTTTTCAAAGTGTTATATCTATTCAAATCAGTATTGCAAGGCAAGAATCCATATGGAGGAGCTCAAGCAAGGCATAACTAACTTCCCCTTCTTCCTCTTCCCTAAATCATTTACTAACTTCCCCTAAAGAGGTCAAGATCTGCTTGATATCTCTTAGTTTCATCATTTTCCATATCATTTGCCTTGGTAAAGATCTGCTTTACTCAAGGAAGGTCCATACTTTCTCTACAAAGGTCTATCTCCCCTTTAAAGCCTAAGGTCTCTGAGACTTAGCGGTTTCTTGTCATTTTCATATTAACTCCTGACATTATTATGTAAAACCCTATCTATTTCCCTTCCCCGTACTAAAACTATGGTAATAATTCCCCTATGTAAATATCCCCTCCCTCTGGTTGAAACATAACCATAAATATCCCCTTGGGAATTACTAAGTTCACCTAGATCTTAGTAAGAACCCTCATCTCTGCATAAATTTCCCCTCCGAGGTGTTTGGACTCCTTCCAAAACACAAAAAACCCCCTCCAAATGCATTAACCAACCCCCGCGCATTCCATTTTTCGGATTTATTAATGTTTGATTAATAAATAACCAAAGCGCCAAAACATATTAATCGTTAACCTAAAGTCCAAACCCACCCGCGGCCGCAAATAAATCATGGTTTAACGCGCACGCTGTTTCACTAAACCCCGACCATCTTCCCCTCCCGTCCACCATCGGATCAGCCCTCATGCCTATCGGGCGCCCTTTCGTGATGGTTAGTTAGCACCCGATGGTCGACGGTTTCACCGTCGTACACCAGGACAGCTGGCGGCATCCCACTGCATTGGGCCGCCCCTGACAAATACCACCTTCGTACCAAAGCGGTCCGACACCAACCGCTTACCGCTCTCCCCTTGCGTGACATGGGGACCATGTCATCCTGCCACATCACCCTGCCACATCGCCTCCACCTCACCCCTTCCTGCCTGGGTCGGCCTCCTGCCGCCGTACTGCCACATCATCAACCTGCTGTACTACCACGTCACCCTGCTGATGTCATCACCGTACAAGAGGGTCCCACTGCTGACGTCATCCACCGTACCGCTGATGTCATGCTGACGTCAGCATCTAAAAAAATGCGCAAGCGCAAAATCAAAGCTTCGAAAGCCCGGAATGAAAAATAGGGGCATTTTTCGATGCTAATCGCGCATTGCTACGGGAAATAGGCCCAAGAGGGAAATCTTTAGGGAATCTTTTGATTCCTCAACGATTTTTGCACCAAAGAAGGCAGAAAAGGCTCGATTTTGTGAATTTTAGCGTATCAGAAGAAAGAGAGACCCGGTTCAGATATTAAAGAGTATCAGAGCAGATGTGAAGCCAAAAACCATGTCAAAGAGTATCAATGTTGCGGCGAAGTGTATCAGTGAAGATCTTCTCAGGGCTTGAGGTGAATGGAACATCAAAAGAAAACCTTGAAAGTCAAGAAGCAGTTAAGGAACCATTCAAAGCGCATCATCACAATGACTGCACATTAAAACTCACATGAAATCAATGGATCAGAGCTCAATGCACAGTTATTACAGAACCACTGCACCAGGTCACCAAAGACACCGCATTAATTCATTTTGATCCAGCTGCCTCTGGCCCAGCCCAAAGGATATTTTCTTGCATTTAATTCCAACATAAGTTAGGTTGTTAAAAAGCTTTCCCACAGACCTATTTATGTCAGTTGTAATAAATACTTTTGGATATTTTACCTATATATACCACCCTGAAAAATGTAATGGGGGTTTTTCTTTGTCGGTTTGATGCTTTGCTTGAGTAGAGACTCGCACTGTATATGTGATAATTTCTGTAATCAAAGATTGCTTAAGAGCTCGGAGAATGAACTGTGTACTGTGTTTAATTCGCTGAAGAGTGACTATGGAATTCCTGTGCTTCTACATGGTTCAATAAGTGTTCCTTAACTCTGTTTAGTTTTTCATGTTTGTTTTATCATCTATGTTTCACCATCTAAAATTACAGAAAGGAAGAATAGTTTAGGATTTGCTTGGCAGCACCCTATGCTCAATTTCTGTGATTTCTACATGTTTTCATCAGGAATAGTTATGAATATGCATACTTAAATGATCATGTTTACATTGTTTCTTTCACATATAATGTTAGTTAGGAATTCTTAACTTCTCCTAGATAACCATTCATTCACGTCCCTTCTCTGTTAGTTGATGAAAGATTCTTAGTTGCCTTTCATCTCTAACTTTCATCCCATCTTTTCAGAAATTGGTATTGTTTCATGTGTAGCTATCCTGCTCTATAATCCTCTTGTGACCAAGAAAACGCAATAGCAAGCCTTAATCCATGACTCCATGTGCAATGGTTTGAAACTTATCACCCTATGTGTGCCTCTCTGATTGAATGCAACTTCCTTCCATTCAAAATCCATCCAAACTTAAACAAAACCCACTGAACCCAATAGCTAGCCTAAAATCATCATCAACAAATCTAAATCATTAAGAGAGAGCCCTCTCTGATTACAGGTGGGCTAGAACCTGCAATCCAAATATTGGTATGTGGTTACCTCGGTTGTATCCCTTCAAGAGCTTCGGGACAACCTGAGTGATAACAACGCCCACGGAAACCACGTAGGAGATTGTGGAAGTAGAAGCCCTAGTGAGCACTAGAGCGATAGTTGAGGTCCCTAAATCACCGCAAACATCGAGACCTAAGAAGGATAAGAAGGATATGATCCTGGTGCGTGTCTCACCTAGAAACCCACAGAGGACTAAACTCACCTTACAGGAAAAGCGGAAGGCCATTAACTTGGAGGTGGAAGAAGAGGAGGAATTTGAAGAAGTCATGGTGGAAGAGGAGGATGTAGAGATGGAAGTTGAAACCTAGGGTGCGTACCCTATTACCCGGTTACCTGAATATGTTCCACCATGCAAGGGTAAAGCCAAGGTGCCGAAGGATATAGATGAGAGCAAGAGCTCTCTACAAACTTCGTTGCTCCTAGACGATATTATTTTTGAGGGACCACACTTGGGGCGGGTTCCTGTGTTTAAGTTTGAATATTGGGACCTCGCAAACCACGAGAATTTCTTGCATTTAGCGACGGAGAAATTAATGTGCCAAAAGATCGACGCAGTGGCTGGAATGATTGAATTGGAGCCGCGCAAATGGCTTAGAGGTGTCGAGAACACTGGGTTGCTAAACCTGCTCTAGGTGCTGCATTACCACCATGCCCTAGTGATCATTTTCATCATCAGGCAGTTGCTCTACTTGGTGCATGATGGGTGATTGTGGCTGGAGGAGCCCATCCCCATCATAGACCATCTAATTGACTGAATTACATGGCTACCTTACTCGGGAGAGGATCTAGCAAACATTTCAGAGGGAAAAGGTGGCGATTTGGCCCTCACAGAGGCAATGAAAAAGAAGTTTAAGTTGGAGAAGAAGAAGTGAGGGTATGCCATCTCCAACATTAACAACCCTGCAGTCAAGGTCACAACACAAATATTGGCAGGGAAGGTGATGCGGAAGTGTGCATAGATGAGGTGCCCGTGCCAGTAGTTGCACTAGCGGCCCAATGTGCAGAAGGCATCTAGTTCAACTAGATGAACAATTTGTGTGGCGAGATCCTTGTGAACTGTCGCGAGGCATAGGAGTAGGGGAAAATGTTTCATTATGTGTGGCTACTATTGTCGATAGTACTAGTGGCATGGGAGCTGCCCGAAGATAGCCAGTTCCCTTCGATTGTGCCAGACCTTCCAAAGGTAGTGAAGTATGCTTCACTATAGGCGACCAACGATGTGCAGCATATCAGAGAGAGTAAGATCTTCTGGGTGCTAATGAAATGAATATCCGAATGGGGATCAATCGCAAACCACGATTATCATCGTAGTTTACAACAGTTGTTAGAGCTTTGCAGAGTTCAAAGTGGATTTCCACCATGTCTTCATTAGGGCATGGAAGGACCCTACAAATGCGTGGCATGATTTACCGTATTTGGTGGCTGACGATGTGATATTCGCAGTCCTTGAGTCTTGGCCGCTAGAGTGGCGTGCTCGAGCTGGCTCTGCGGTGGAAATAGATAAGTCCATTGTGCAGGGAAAGAAATAAGAGATAAAGCTTTGAATGGCGTAGCTGGCTGAGAAGCGTAGGAAAGAAGAAGAAGTGGCTAAGGCCCAGGTAGTGTACAACGCTGTGAAGTTAGCCAAACAACAACAGAAAATAGGAGAAGGAGAGCGCGAAGGAACAAAATTACCTTCACCTGAACTAAAGACAGACACAAAACAAGTTGGCGCGGACATGTAGACGATGTCCACCCAGCTCAAGCATCCATGACCACAAGAGCAGACAGTGCCGCGAAAGAAAACAAATGCATCAAAGACATCATTCAACCCAATCACCCTCACTAAGGGGGATTTACATGATATCGAAAAAATGGTGAGGGATGTCACCATGGAGGTCCTCCAGCAGTTTGAGGAACAACAATAGTTGGTATTGGAGGCTCTTCAGACAGAGTTGTAGGAGTTGCAGGTTCGCACTCCACAGGCTGATGCAGTGTCCACCAACCTCGCAGTCAACTCTTTAGCTGCTGAGGAAACGTTACACATTAGGGTGACCAATACGATAGTGCTACCAGATGGGGCACTTACTACAGAAAAGGAAGCTGACAGACCCATGGTGAGTAGTTTGAAAGGGGTAGGGTTGAACATGGCCACGCTCACTAGGGAGATGCTCTACCTCTTACAAGATGGAGTCACCGCAGAACTTCGGGCCAGTGAGAGTTGTGCTCTATGGGTAATGAGTGAGCAGCGTATCAACATTGAATAGTTGGGCTTGCAGCGTAGCGAGGAAGTGGAGCAGAATAAACATATAATGTAGGTAGTAGAGGAAGCTTTCCGAATGGTCCCAGAGTTGGACATTTAGGTAGAGGAACTGGTGGAGGCACACGTCCATAAGTTAGCCATTGGGGTGCGTGACGTAAGAGCAAAGATGGCTAGGGTTCAGCTAGAACTGAACCTTCAAATAGTAGAATTGTAGTTGAAGGCTCAGCCTTCAACTCCACCAGAGGTCAGATAAAAGTTCACCACTGCGGTTATGAAAACAATCGCAGCAAATGACAGTGCAGTGACAGACTACATGCAGCTCTTCAAATAGTCATTCAAGGTCCTAACCACTCTACAGGAGGACCTGAATGTAGAGCACTTAGAGATAGAGGTGCGTGAGCTACAGTAGAGGTATAACGAGGTAAAAGGGACAACGCAGATGGTTTCCCTTAAACAAAGGCTTGCACGGATGCAGCAACTAAAGGCGCTCAAGGAACAGGTGGATGTCGCTCGGCACAAAGAAGCGATCTTGAAAGCACACCTACAGCCATGGATCAGCGAGGCTTATACAATTACAACCTCCATTGAAACAAAGCTTGTGCAACTACAAGAAACTCGGCAGAGGATTTAGGGCAGCAGTTCTGCAGCAGCAGTCACCAACCAACGCGTGGAAGAATTCCAGCAAGCATTCGCTCAATGCGCTACCGAAGTTACAAGGATCCAAATAGAGATGAGAGGTCTTCACACTAATATCTACGCACCTGCAGAGTGACTTAAGGGTGAGTCACGATGTTTGTGTTGGGGGCCTGTTGGGTGTAGGATACCCCAAGGGAAGTTTTGGGGCTAAGAGCCCATATTTTGGTCCAATTTTGTAATTCCAATGTAAAGACTCCACATTTTGTGGGCGTGGATGGCGTAGTTGTTAAAGAGTCATAGGGTTTTATGCCCTTATTTTGATAATGTAATGTCGGTTATAGAAGATCTACCCATGGTATGCAGACCATGGGATTGTATAAATGGATCTAATATTTAAGTAGTTAGAATAATAATCAAGCATGGATTAAGATCGAACATTTATGAAAGATATCTCTAAAGTAGAAGTCTAGTTTTGGGTTGTAGTGTAGGTAGAGGCTCTGCAGCTAAGGGCACAGAGCCCTAGAGGCCCGCAACTGAGTGCGTGGACCCCTATAGCTGAGTGCACAGGGTGAGTCAAGTCTGTAATTATCTAGAAGTATTAATAAAGAGAAGTATTCTATCATTTTTGCGTCTTTATTTCCTGTTTATGCATCTATTATATTGGGTATGAATTTCACTTCTAATGCTTATATGATGTGCAAATGTGTATAAATGTATTGGTTAAGTGAACACAAGTAAGAACATATGTTTACATGAAGCTAACTAAGGTATGTTAATAAGATAAGTAACATACTTAGCCTAGTTTTGGAGATATCGCAGTTCGCTGCCCTAGTAGTGCGAAAGGACTTCAGCCTCTAGTTAGGGCTGCACGAAAGCCGATTGTAACACTTCGCGAAGGTACTAAAGGGTGAAACAGAGAGAGAAGAAACTTGCATGAAGGTAGTTATAGTTGGAATAAATTGACATCACAACCATCTCAAGGGTGCAGAAACTTGGTTCTAGCATCCCCCAATGTTGCTTCAGGTGAGACTTTAGTCTGCGCTCCGCGGGCTAATGTCGAAAGGGCCAGTAGTGTAGGGATTTATTTGGCTAACTAACACTAAGACTGGGTTAGGCCCCCTTAAGCCAACATTCCTAGTGAAGGCCTATCATTTTTTCCAAGTGAGTGTGAAACCTTGGTGTGAACCAGAAACCATAAGCATCAAACCCTATGGAGAAATAAAGAAATCGTGGGGGGCGATTACTTAAAACCCTCAATGCATAAATTCAGATGATAGGTTGAGTTCATTTTTTGCAAAAGAATGTTGAATTGAGTACATTGCACTGGTATGGGTGGTTTGAGTTCAAGCTAATTGTAAAGAGTCACATCACCTTGAAGTCACAACATTGAAATCAAGTGCAAGTTGTTTCCATTGGAATTTGCATGAAGCATAGGCATGATTAATCTAAGTGGGTTCCTTCCCGTGGTTTGGATATTTTTGTTTTCACGTTAATTAGTGAGTTATCATGATACATATGAGGAACCATGTCTATCTATTACAAATGTATCAATATGAAGGCCAACTTTCTTTAATAACTAATACAATTTGGTACTTATATTATATACGTAATAATAGGTTGAAAATATAAATTCAATTGTGGACTACACTTAAAAAAAAAACCTGCTTATGGATTCAAATAGGTTTTTGTTCCATATTATGTTATATATGACATTTGCTTCTATCTTGAGCTTTGATTGATATTTTTTTGGATTGAGGTTAAAGCTAGTAAACAGAGTAAATTATTATGAAATATGGAGTTTTTGCAGTAGCTTTATATTATTAGAGACAAGCTTGGTAATTTGTATCCATCAAAAGAGGTCCTTATTAGATCATTGGAGAAGGTGATAAGGCAATTACAAATGGTGGGAAAACCACCTTCTCAGTTGACTCTAGCAACTATGGTTCTAGCAGTCACTCACTTGGGTGAGGACAGGCTATTGAGACATAAAGATGAAGTAAGGCTTAGTGTTGTGCCTTGTTTGAGTGAATTTTTAAGGCTTACAACCCTTGAAATCCCTTAAAATGGGGATATAATGTGGAAAATATTTCAGCTGATTGTTAGAAACCTCCAGGGGCTAAATCAAATGGAAAATCCTCTTTTTGGCAAGAGGGCCAAGATTCTAAAATTAATGACAGGGGTAAGGTTATGTGTTATTATTCTTGACTATGGTTATCATGATCTTTTTTTACAACTCTTTCATTTTTTCATTGATGCTATCAATAAGGACCATGGCAAGTCCATTCATGAACATGAGTATCACCATCGGTACAGTTGTTGATGAGCATGATGAAAGTGATTTTATTTTCCATCCCATCATATCTTTATTATTGGATGTTTGGAAACAAAAACAAGTCATTTATGCAACTGCTTATAACTTGCCACAGAATATTTTGAAACAACGTGAAGGGAAGCTAAACCCTAACTTGCTTGATGAAGAGTTGGTAGGGTTAAAATCAGAGGAGATGGATGAGCCTTGTGTGGAAATTCAATCTCATATGGTAGCCACAACCCATGAGGAGGAAAATTATATCACTTCACCGATCTCTTCTATAGAACTTTCCAATGGTAGTCACTAGGAACATACTCAATGTTAAACATCTTAAATAAGGCATTATGGAAATGAAGGAGAGAACCAAAATGCTCAGGGACATCATATCGCAATAGGATAATGAGCTTAAGTTCCTTGAAGTTAGGTGTTTCAAGTCAGTTTCCAATCTTACCCATGTTGTGAAACAATTAGAGTTTTTAATGAGGAAGCCAAACAAGCCCATTCTAGAGCTACAAAGTAGCCCTCTTTAGGATAACATAGACAAGGTTTGTAGTACCATGAATCCACATTTACATAGTGGCAAAGTGAGTTGGTATGAGGAAGAAGAAACCAACTCCTTATGATTTCTTTACGAGAAGACCATGGTCATGAGATAGAGCTTTAGTTTATGAGCATTCTAGTTGAAAACATAGTGGTGTAGCATCATCGCGGCGGGAATATTATTTGTGTTGGAATTTATACATGAGGTATTTTTTAGGGGTTGTTGATAATTAAAGATGATTGAAGCCACTACATATATGGGGTGATAGACTCCAAAATAAGCAATGGGAGTTGAGTGGATCACATCATCACATTGCATAGCTTCACAAAGAGCCAAGGGTTCATTTGATGTAGTCATGATTTCTTAAATTCATTAGGAGTAGGATATCTTGGTAAACATAATCAGATAAATATTTTGTCAGAGTCATGGAGTGCATTATCTGGTTTATGGAGAGTTTGGATGACACAGTTACAGGTATTTCATCTAGGAAACTAGTAACTTGTAGAAATTAGGTATTCCCCTTGGGAATGGAGCATTCAGAGAACATGTTTTCCTATGAGTTGAGGGATAGACACATGTAAACACCTTACCTTAATGTCGGTAAAGTGTTCACTTTCTAATCCAACCTCTATTGTACAGTTAGAGAATTGGGATTTTTTTTTTTTACTTTCATTCAAATTCTCATAATAGAGTAGATATCACCATCACCTTCATCTCAGCGAGATATTTTTGATGATATAAAATTTTGTCCAATTTGGACTCTTGATTCTTAAGGTATACCCCGCTTCTACACATCATCATGCAGAAGTAGTTATGTTCATGTTTAATTATATATATATAAATTCTATATATTTGATTTAGTTCCATTTGAACAACTCAGTTAAATAACATGTGGTTTTTCCACGACCAATCCCTTAAATGGTTGTTGTATTACATTATATGTGTGTGTGTGTGTGTGTGTGTGTGTATTCCAATCTCTATGTGTTAACAATGGCAAAGTCAACTAGTCCTTATAACCCATGGTTCTCACCATGGATCAACACCGATGTAGCATTTGCAACACATAATATCATATATCCTTTAAACATACATGTATAGGTTTTATGTCTATTGAACCACATGTTTCATATGTTTACCATGCAATCTAGGTATATGTATCTCATACATGTAATGGCTATGCTCTACGAGTCGCCTTACCACGTTGCATGGATAGACAACATGGACCCACATATAACCCTTGTCCATCCAATGGTTGTAGTGAAAAGACTTGATAGAATGGAGGACAAAGAAAGCACTACCCCCCTCCTCTATGACGTCGTGGTGGGGAGCGGGCTTCCACTATTGGGTTCTGGATCATCGTTCTAGATAGTGATCTAATGGTTCTCCTCAAGGCTTATCATCCTACAACATGTGAGGGCTCAACCCTTCCCTGCTGACATCACAAGGGGGTGAGGGATTCCACTAAGATCACCATTGTTTATTCCTTAGTGTAATCCTCAATGTTAATCCAAACTCCACGTGCCAAAGTTTATATATGGGAAGTGTAGTTCATGGGACTCCAAGTCAGAGGTTGACCCTACCCTGACCCTTTAACCCCAAATCAAAGGTTGGTCCTACCTAATTTGGATTTATGAAAGAACAAAATGAAATACAGGTTTAAACAGAACATAGAGATATAGCAAAGAAAATAACTTCAACTAATTAATAACAAGACTGAAAACTATTTATATGCAGAATGGAATAAAATACCTTAGGCGATGGTAGCTTATCTTTGAGAAGAGATGTGATGGCTACATGCCTTCTAAACTATGTTATAATAAGGCTCAAAATCATTTTTATCATAACGAAGAAGTGTGAAACCCTAACCCTAGTAGATGAAGTCCCAACAATTTTGGGCCTCGTTGGGGTAAGTCAAACCACCAACTTCCCAAGGTCGTAACTTTCCATACAATCTTGGTTTTCCTATCATAATACCTCATCTCGAAGATTTCCATGAGGAGGTAAAAAAAAATTTATGAAAAAAATGGAAATTTTCTAGTCTCTATGTTTTCCCAAAAAAAAAGGTCTTTTAAGACCTCAAAATGGCTCCTGAGGTTTGCGACACAAAAAATGCCAAAAATAGAAAGTTGTGTTAAAATTAAGGAAACTAAAAGGAAATGGTGTTGAGGGTCCAACTAGAATAGGTAGCTGGCCACCAATATCCACCTAGATAAGTCCTCCCCCCTTAGAAAGAAATGGCCCCCATTGCATTGATTGCTTCCATGAGATGGGGAAAATTTTGTTGAACTTGGTTCCTAATGAGAAACTTCCCGTGGTGCAAGAGTTGGTTGGATTTTACAACCCGATATAGTTTGATCCTTTGTTGGTGATTGTGTTTAATTTGTGTTTCCATGATCCAGTTAGTTGCAGCTTTTTCAACGCGATCAAGGTTGAGCTTTGTTGGTTTCAACTGCTCACCAATGTCCGATGTGTCCAACAATGGTGGAAAGTATGACTAAAGGTAGTTCACATTGAACATTGGGTGCAATCCAAGGAATGGGGGAATGTTGTGCTCAAACGCATTATCACCCATAGCCTTGGTGATGTTGTAAGGCCCATATTAGAGTGGTCAAAGATTCTAATGGACTCTAGTAAAACATTCCTTTTGTAAATGTAACCAAACTTTGTCACCCACTTGAAACTTATGTGGCACCCGATGTTGATCATGACATTATTTTTACTTGGTATTTGCTTTATATAGGATATCATGGACCTATTGACATATGTGTTGGATGCGTTCAATAAATTTGGTGCCTTTATCAACTTCAAACTGAACATGTGCATATTTTTTATGTGTAGTCGCAAGAGGCATTGCGACATCAATGGAACAAAATTGCTTAAATCCCATGCCCACTTGAAAGAGGTTGTGGCTAGTTGATTTATGGAGAGCTCTATTATAATTGTGTTTCACATAGGGAAGACTCTTGTCCCATTTTCATGGATACTTGGAGTTCTACATGTGTAGTATGTGCACTATCATCCTATTGACAACCTCTATCTAGCCATCCATCTGTGGATGAAATGAAATAGACTTGGTGAGATTAGTGTCCACTAACGACCAGAGGCTCAACCAAAATGTGCTCAGGAACCTGCTATCCCAATCTGATATAATGGTATGTGGAATCCCAAAATGAACCCATAGTCATTCGAAGAAGGGTTTGGCAGTTTTTTTGTAGTGACGCTCTTCTTGTAGGCCATCAATATAGCTATCTTAGAAAATCTATAAATGACCACAAATACACAGGCATCACCACATGTTAGAAGGGATGCCACACATATAGTCCGTGGAGATGGATTCCCCAGGTTAGTTAACACTAGGTAGAGGAGTGTATAGGCCTTGCTTCTTGATGGCTGGCTTGGAAATTGCATAGGTAATGAAAGATCTTATATAGTTTCCAACATCATATCAGAGTTTTGGCCAATAAAATATTTTTTCAATATTTCACTTTCTTCTTGACACCAAAGACAAAACACTCTCTCAGACTTCATACTTTAGGGGGCATTGTAGAAAATCTTGAATAATGTGACACTTAATCACAAAGATTATCCTGATTATACACTATTTGCATAATCATGCATAATACATAACCTCCTCTACGTTGATAATCAATTTTGCAGTATTAAGAAACAATCGCATGCGCACATTGAAGCATCAATCACACATATCAACACAGTATATCAAAGGGAAAGCATGCAGCTGAAAACCCCCAACTATCTGTATATTATATTGATTGAGAACATGTAACAATACATAGTACAATACTCCTCACAAGTACTCAGTACTATATCCACCTGTTACA
>APFE030737944.1:0-42043 GCA_000404065.3 Pinus taeda | reverse complement strand
ACCACTCATCACTAGTGTATTTGTCAGTTAGACTAAATACAACTAGTTCAACCAAGTCAAACTGAACACAACTCCATCAACTCCTCAATCAACTCCACCAAACTCCATCACTTGAGTTCTAACTGAAGTCCATCATGCAATAGCTCAACTAACCCATAGGAAAAGCATATTTCCTTCTGGCAGTTGCATGTGCCACATCCGTAGCTCGAACTAAAGTGCTGCAAGAGGATAAGATAATGTTTATAGTCCCAATATTATTAAGAGCTAATAATATTCGACTATTCTATTTTTGACTGGCAGTCTAAAAATAGACTCCGCCCATATGTCTAAAAATAGAGGTCCATCTATTTTTACCAACATGACCAATCATCCACAAATATCATCCTGCAACTCATAGACCATGATCCATATGTCTAAAAATATATATAGTCTAAAAATAGACTTTGCGCCAAAACTAACCTGCGGGACCACTTAGTGAAGGCGACTTCTTTTCACTAAGCTCCATCATCTTGTTGCATTTTCAATAGGCATCTGTTACAATATTTCACTTTCTCTCTTGCAGCAAGAAAATATCCAACCACCCAAACAAGTGACCTCCCCTAGTCTTCATAATCAATGTCCCTTAACTCAACCCTTTTTTTGTAATTAAAATGCATGAGATATTTACAATGCATACATAATTGGGGAAAATGAAAAAGACAATCACAAACCCCTCCTCCTTGGGGGAACATTGTCCTTGGTGTTCAATGAACCATATACAACGAAATACACTTGAAAAATTGTCATATCATCTCATGGAGTTTTATATGCCCAACTCTTTACAATATTTATAATGTTTTATGCATTTCCCTCAACCAAAAATCAAAGGATATAATAAACATAAAGTTAGAATTCAGCCATCTTTCAATGGTTCTCTTTGCAAAATTTGGATGTTTTAAATGTATTCAATCCAGCTTGGGTTTTTTCTTTTACTTGGAGTGTTTCCTGCCTCCCATGTCCAACATTACAATCATTGTGCTCCTTATTCCCTTAGTGAATAATTACCCGCTCATTATATCTAGGCACACTCCCAATATGTTTCTGATCCCAAATAGTGATTCTAATGACCAAAACAAATTTATTCCCTAACCTTCCATTCTTTGCTTCTGAGTCCCTCGGGAAATAGAGTCACCCCCTTCCATGAAGTCATTCACCTTCCCAATTCATGTATACCCTTCTTTTCTTCTCAGTCCCTCAAGTGATTGATTTCTTGACAAGGTTTCCTCACAACTGAAGGTCCCAAAAGCAAGGCATTCCCCTGCCTCAAAACCATCATGCCGATCATAACATGCTTATGGAAATTAATGGACACTATTGGGTACTAGTGTCGCATAATGGCCTTGTTCTTGAAGTATTTTATCAACATGCTGTTGCATGCTCCAATTCCTTTGTTGCTGTTATTTCTCTTGCATCCAACTCCAACCACCCAAACCATGCATTTTTTCCATGCTTTCCTACATCCAAACACATAAATTTCCATTATGTTCGCCATAAGAAATTATAATAATTTAAATTATACCTCATTGGTAGCTCATCAATGAGGTGACATCATGGCACCACAAGTCAAATTTGTCCATAGATCAAATCATCATGTATGCAACTATCACATTTAGTTAGCTCAAAACCTAATCATCGTAAATCAGATTATATTCATAACCTTTAAATTCAAAACTGAATAAAATACTAATACTTATCTTTAAATTGTTCTTTTCTTTTGCATTAATACACACTGGACTATTTGTCCAACCAATCAGTATACAATGACCTTTGCTATTTCCATACACATACTGGATCAATTGCCAACCCCGACAAGCACTGAGTGCCTTCTTTTCTCTTCTATATGTAGGATCAGTTTCCCAAGGCAACAAGGGAATCCAGAATTTCACCTCCACCCTCAATCATTAAGGGAATCCCGCGAGTATGGGCATTATCAAACTAAGTAGTTACTAGCAAACCAGGTAGTCTTCTTTTGATAAGAATATTATCATTGAGAATTTAGAGGCTCTCCCACCTCCACCTGACACATCACACAACACAAGGGCCCAGACTTCCCCATAGTTGACTTCCTTAACACGTTAGACCACATAATGTAACATAACACTTAACATGAACACATGGCACAATACACAAACATATAGCACAACTCCACATATACATAACACATATACACAAGACTCAACAAATTGTAATATAATATCTAGAGACCACACCATTTCTATTTAAGTGAACCAGGTCATACTGCCTCTAATGTCTTTCCCACACTTCATTGTGTGCATCATCTGATTCAAATATTTGTAGTATTTTTAATTATGTGTGCTTGTCCCAGCATGCCATAGATCACATTGCTTCCATTTTGTTGATATATCCTTTAGCTTTCCCTTTCCTTACTATAAACACGGGCATAGGGTGAGAATCAAAATCACTTAGATAATTGTCTTCTAGATCCATCATATAATTGAAAAAAATTGGGACGTGTTTCAAACCATCTGATGTGACTCGAAACACGTCACAATTTTTTCAATTATGTGATGGATTCGAAAGATAGTTAATTAAATGTCTTGTTATCACCAGGCTAGAAAGGGTTGGGCTGTGTCAACCTTCAACCCAGTGTAACTATTTCAAACCAGATTTTGATTGGAATTTATCCCTTCTAATCTGAGAGGGCTCTCTTAATATATTTAAAACTTTGGCTATGATAAGCTCAAAAATATAGATGGTTAACTTTGGTTTTATATGTTATTTTTGCAGGTGAAAGAGTGTGAGGACAGCCACCATTGAGCATAGAGTCAATTAAAGAAAATCAATTACAAACAACATTGTTTTGTGGAAGTTGAGGAATTTTTGGTTTACTAATGTGAATATGGACATTTACAGTAATCACAACAAAATTAAAGGAGGTTGGAGCAAAATAACATTGAATTCCAAGTAATCAAATAATCCATGAAAACTGACAACATAGAAGCATGACAGGATGGAACAGAAACCAAAAATGAATCTCAAGTTAAAACATAGTATTGCTGGAAACTGTATTTTTTATTAGCTGAAAAGTATACAAAAGTAACTGTTGTTTTCACATCATCGATCCCCCCTTTTTCAAAGTCAAGAAACCACCCATATATTGAGTGAGATATTCTTTACAAAATCTACCACTTGGGCTAGATTCGATCAAAATCTAATAGATATAATCATATTTGATTAATAAAAAATTGAGCCTTCATAGGGATTTTCTGTTTTAACATATTTTGAAGACAAATAGGAGTCACCCACACAAAACCTATCTAACTATTGCAATAATTTAGGAAAATAAAACTATTTTTAATGTGGCATTATATTTTGTGGAAACTTAGAACATCTGGCCCGTTCGAATCCTATTGTGTTATTTCTAGGTAAAATGTGCTAAAAGTGTCTCACTATCCTCTTTTCTCTATGTGAAGCAGGAAAGTGTTCCCTCTACGGATAGAGGCAACCCCTCTAACCCTAGAGTGGGTCTAGTCACAAACAAGGACAGATCAAAAATAGCTTTCCTTAAACAGTCAAAGTTGGAGGCCTACCTCAACCAGTGGTCGATGGAGTTCCGTTACGCTGCTCCAGCTTCTTCTTCCTTCTCCTCAATGAGTGATCAAATATAAACAAAGCGAAGGAAATACAACAAAGCACGTAATCCAGCAACAACAATAAACCATTTACTCACAAAGTCAAGAAGTCATGAGCTATCAAGTACATTTCATATGAAACATAGGAAAAAATCATTGATTGCATTAATAATGAAATAAGAGTCAGCTTACAACCAAAGTCTTGACATCACAAGCCTTCTCAGAGAAGAGTCCAACCAGCATGTTCTTCAAGCATTCACTCTTTGAAGATGGATCTCCCAACACACAAGAGCTCTCTCACTCATAAGATTCACACAAAATCAAGGGTACCTTACAACCTTCCACAAACTATCAAAAATTCCACATTATCACACTCACACCAACTATCTAGCAAACTCACAAAGCACTCACAGGACTGCTCAACTAGCCAACTATCAGAACTGTCCAACTAGCAATGCATAGCAATGGTGAGAGTTTAAATAGGAGAAGGAGTCTCCATGAAAGGTGGAAAGGAGAGCTTATCACCAAAGAAGGTAGCACAATTGACGGAACTGCCACACCAAGGAAGGAAGGACGACATAAACAAGACCAACAACCAGGTCTGGAGTTATCTAGAAGGCCGACTATTGGAACAATTCACCCAATCTGGATCATCACGGGCACATAACTGATCCTCAGTGCTGACATCGCAAGTGATTAGTGCAGATAGTCAGATCATCGTTGAAGGGACCACATGGACCTGCACTGATGCATAAAATCGAGCCATCGCAGGAATCACGTGTACTTCCATGCTAGCAGCGCTGTTTGTCTGTCCATGAGTGCCTATCAGTGTGTTTATTAAGGAAACAACCGCGATGAGGCAGATAATTTTGCAAAAGTAGGTCAATTGGCAGCACAGGGAATCATTTGTCTGTCATAAGCATGTTTGACTTGGACACATGGCATAGCAAGAAGACCGGGAGTGAAAGCAGTGATAAATTATTGTGTAATAGATGCCCCCTAAAGTATGAAGTCCGAGAGAGTGGGAGGGGTGAAATTCTTTACAAAAAAACTGAGCTGGAACACTGTCTGGAAGAACCTGCATGTAAGTACAATATCTCTGATAGTGAAGTACATGTCGTCTAGGCATGGACGCAACCATCCAAAAGACATATAACTCAGGTCTGTGGTATGGACGCAACCATATATGTAATGAGACCATGGTAATGATAAAGGTATGGGCACAACCATCCATGAAGACTCAGGTATGGTCGCAGCCATCCATTAATGAGTCATGTAATCACGAACCAATCCACGCAGCTCGAGCGTGTGTAATCTGAGTCTGGGGTCTTGAACCTAACCGACGAATAGTACAAATTCTAACATGTGAATAGATGTGCTGAGGTCGAGCATGATAGAAAATCATTTGATTACCAATCAATGATGAAAATTGTTAACAAGCATGATAGAAACCACCTATAATGCCAATGGTTCTCAAGGTACTATCCAGTAAAATCCATAGAGTGTGAAAAAGGAGTTGAAGTCGAACACTCATGAAATCACCTAATCGACGACCAATGATGCAAATTTACCGTCAGGTGCGAAGAACTTGCCATTGAGGCATGCAAGCTCTAAGGTACTAAAGGGGATCTCTAGATCAATCTCCTGGATAATGAGTTGATGTTGACAGGAGACGACCCGTCACAGGAGGGCCATAATGTTCCCCCCATCAAAAACATGAGATAAGGAATAAGTGGTAGATGGTAAAATAGAGTATCAGAGAAGGAGACAGAGGTGTAAACTGTAGAAGGATTATACTCTTGAACATGTCGGCGAGACGACACTAGAGGGTGGCAGCATTCAGGTACCAAAGGATCATAGGCTTGATGAAAACAGCATGGATCAGATGGAATGAGGCTAAATGACAACCCAAACCCGTGGAAGGCCAAATGATGATGTATGGATATCCCAACCCAACAAGAAGCAGAAGTGTCAATGTTCAAGATTGACTCGCTGCCATAGACAATCAATGATAAACCTGTTATTGAATCCAACCTAGTAATAGTTTAACGAGCCCTAGGGAGGAGAACCTCGATTCTCATCAGGGTGACGAGTCCAATGTTGTCAGGGTTTAATGAGTCCGACATAGGCAAAACTCGGAGTCTTTTTCATGTTTAGGGAGTTTGAAAAAGACACGGAAAAGAAAACTCCAGGGGGGTCCTTTTTCGTAAAGTTGTGTCTCTCGAGCCCGAAAAAGTATAAAATAATACTCGAAAGAACCGCTTGACCATTACGATCAAGGAGTACTTTTCATGATTAGTGATCTCGGCCCAAAAAAGTAAAAAAGCGATCAAAATCATGTCATTGCGTAACCAATAACGAGCCTAAAACGACAAAAGCTCGACAATATTTTCTTGTTTACACGGTCAGAAAAGAGCTTAAAGAAAATTGCCTCTCATTTCGTTTAACGAGTCAAAAGGAATAACTCGGTAATCATTTCATATTTTACGAGTCAGAAAAGAGCTTAAAGGAGGCTTGTCCTAGAGGAATGAGTGGTATAAAGGGTAGCAACTGGTTCCGGCAATGGTGGAACTGCTCAAAACATGTAATGGTCAAGAGGCTGGCTAATAAAACCACTCATCATTGTGGTTCCTCAAGAAAGAAAAACAACCAAGTGAAAGCATATGATCAGCCAAAGAGATGGTGGCAATGGAATGAAACAACCAAGGCTCATCTAGCAAAATTTAGCGAATAAATGACAATCATGAGGTGTAAATCAGGTATGGGTTCATATTTACACAAGCTTGAACCATGGAGAACTCTGCTTGGATTCAGTTTCATGTTTACACAAGCTTGAAATGAAAAAATATGCTTGTTCTGAGTTCGCATGCCCCCAGCATAATGATGGAAATTGAGGTGCATGCCCCCCAAGCTTCATTGCATTCGACGAGGTGGATGGAATGAAGGTTCACTTTCGAGATCTTGAAAAGACTCGACTAGGATTTTACGAGATCTTAAACAAAGACTCGATTTGGAAAGGGAGGTGTTTCATTTTTAATGAGGTTGACACAGTAAAAGAACTATCCTCATAACCCTTGTTTCATTTTTTAACGAGGTTGACACAGGAAAAGAACTATCCTCATAACCCTTGTTTCATTTTTTAAACGAGGTTGACACAAGATCAAGAACTTTCCTCAAGACTCCTTGTTTCGTTTTTTAACGAGGTCGACACAAGATCAAGAACTTTCCTCAAGACTCCTTGTTTCATTTTTTAATGAGCTTGACACAAGACAAGGAACTATGCTCCATGATCCTTGTTTCATTTTTTAATGAGGTCGACACAAGATCAGAACTATCCTCGGGACGCCTTGTTTCATTTTTTAATGAGCTTGACATAAGATTAGGAACTATGCTTGAGACGCCTTTATTTCATTTGTTAACGAGCTTGACACAAGACAAGGAACTGTGCTCGTAACCCCTCGGTTCATTGGCCATATGAGAACATGGCTCCCAAGAGGTCTTCGCGGGATGGAAGAGACGCACTCTAGGAGGAATACATGTCATGATGCACCAATTATAGATCAGGTTCCAATGCTCCCATTACATGATGTACGAGACCATCTATGTGATCATCAGCAGAGGCGGAGATGGAATGGGTAGCCACATAATTGACCTGTGGAATGGAAGGTACTGCTTGCGAGCAAGAATCGAGAGGGGATGATAGCTGTGCAGGAGGCACCGGGGGACTAAAGAACAATAATTGATCTATAGTCACGATTCTTCCGTCATGTGGAAAACAAACCACACGGAAAAGTGAAGAGATAAGGGCCCCCATGGCATAGACATAGTCACGGCCAAGGAGAAGACTGAAATTCGTACCTTGGACAACCATGACATCGATATAGATGGTTTTTTCCCCCAAAGTAATAGGAAACTTTGGGAGGACCCCTTCAGGTTGACAGGCTCCTCCATCGAATGCCAATAGATTCTGCGTGACCGGCACAAGCTGTGGGGAACCCAAAGCTTGCCAAGTTGTGGAAGGCATAAGGCTGATAGATGTACCCTCATCCAGGACAGTGCCTGGTACTGCCTTATCGTAGGCGTGTAGTATAATCTCAAAAGGCACATAGGATGGAAGGTGGAAAGCAGTGAAGTGACTCCAGTCGAAGGAAACGACCAAACTACTTGGTGGAGGAATCGCATGATTACCCCCATGCTCTACAGGAATCGAAGAGGGACCCTCTTGACCAGTAGGGATAGAAGCGTCGTTTTCAGACTTAGGAGAATCTGATGAGATAAGAAGAACATGAGCATGACGCTCTTCTAAAACAGAGTGATCAACAGGTGGTGAACCCAAGTCAACACTCTCTCCAACCAATGGTTGGTCTGGAACAGGCTGAACTCAGCTAGCCTCGAAAGGAGGAGGATGGACAAGAGAAGAATCTAAGTCAATCTCTTTGTCGACAAGGAGAGGGTTTGAAGAGAGCCTTTGATAACCAATGGGATGTTGGGGTGAAGAAGCTGTAAGACTTTCCAAAATGGCGGAAGCTTTATCCATGAGTAGACAAAGGTGAAGGGGATGGTTGCCTTCACATAGCCTACAGCGGAATCAAATCTTCCCTTTCTTCTTACTGTTGCCAATTGATAGGGTAGCATCACCATGAGCTTCAGAGGATAATGAGGGATGAGCCAGATCATGAGACCATACTTCTAAGATCCTAGGAATGCCAGGACAATCACGAAGAAGATGATCACCTTTGCACAATTTACAAGGAAACTTAACCTTCCGCAGAGGAGCAGAAGGTGGTCCGACCTAAGATGTACTTGGAGTAGTAGCTGCACAGGTGGCCTCGCGTTTATCAGACTTCTTCTTCTTCTTAATCTTCTTCTTCTTCTTCTTAATCTCCTGGTTACTAGATGTAAAACTTTCACCAGGCGAAGGAGGAGTGGAGGAGGAAGAAACAAGGGAAGAAGGTGTAGGCTCAACCTTGGAATCAACATGTCATGGTTCATACGAAGGAGATGGTGGAATAGGAGTCATGATGCTCGGGACCACCAAGGTTGAAAACAACAATACGGGCAAACCGATGGTTAACCCACGCAAAGACAATGTTGCCATATACGGAGCACCTGCATTTCCAAAAGGCGGAAATGGACCAAGATTTCCATCTCGGGGAAGACCTGGGCCGGTAGATTTAGCGGATGTTGCCATCGGGAATGAGCCTAAAAAAAACTCTTTACACAACCAAGAACTTGAACTATTACCAGGAGTATTTCGTGGGCATTAAATTTTATGATGCAGGAACAAAACTTGACCTTTTCATGTTTCAAGAGTCGAGAAAAGGATGAAAAGGTGACTCTATCTCTTTCGAGGTTTAATGAGCCTAAAAGGACAAGTGCTAAGATGAACCTTTTCTTTTAGGGAGTCCGAAAAGGAGCGAAAGTGACTACTCTGGAGAACTAGGCAAAAGGTTTACCAGAGAATCCGTAAAACTGCATATACACCTTGGAAGTGATATGAAAACCAAGGACTTTCCGTACGGTAGTCAATCTTCCTGAATGTTGTGTTTGGTGCGTTACGGCTTGTAAGGCAGCAAACACGGCTTCCTATGGATAAAGGATGATAACCTAGTGTGGTCTCCCCATATACTCGACGGTACGTGGGAGCACAAGTCCGTACTAGACCACTATTGAGTCACAGAAGGAGGAATCACCCAACCTTGAGTGGAAACAAAAGTGACTAGGTTTAACGATGCTGGAGCATGTCTCTAGCCTAGACCTATAAATAATGTGAGTTATGTTCCAATCCATTGTTATATTCATTCAGTTCATTTTAGAGTTGATCTTGGATTATGTTTCAGTTTTCAGGCCTTACTGTGTGTATATAATAAATCCTAGAATGCAACTAGAATGCACGAAAAATACTTTTTCTTCGATGAACACCTACCTACTGGAGGGTAGAGAGATTCTTTCCAAACCAAGAAAACCAAGACAACAACGACAGTCACTCAATGCCTACAGACACCAATTCCTAAAGTGCACGAAAACTACTAATGAGAGATCTTTACCATTTCCTTTCCAATATGAAAACTAGAAATGCAAATTCACTTTCACTTTCATACTAAATGAATGCAATATTTTCGATTTTGATGTCTTTAAATCTAAAAAACAAACAAGCGATAAGCAAGCGTGGAAAAATCTGGTTGACCCAAACAATTGTAATCTATGCACGGTAGTGAAGAAATCGAATCAACATGCAAAATTGGTTCAATGTCGTTTGCTAAACAATCAACCAAAAGCAAGCTCAAGGGAAGGATGAAATAAATCAACAGCAAGCTGCAAATGAATCTTTGATTAATCAAGCAACAAAGCAAAACTGATCCAAAAGACTTGAAACAATGAAACTAGGTCACAAAGTAAGAAAACAAGGTTCATTCAACAAAGCTCACGAAAAAGTTCCCTAACCATGCACAGTGAAAAGAAAGTCATCAAACAAGCGAGGAAAGCAAGGGACTAGTAGGATTGATGGATTCAGGAGGTAGAATTGAGAAAATCAATTCTACAGGAATTAGCGTGGGTAATACACAGGCAACAAGCACTGATGAAGCAACCGCTTCAGCAATAAAGTGATGTCAGCGCAGGAATACGTGACTTTTCCGCAATGGTCTGATTTCCAGAACAGTCGCAACTGTTAGGCGTAATTATGTGATGAATAGAATATTACAAAAGTTCGGGCATGATGACAGCGCGACTGTTATAATTAAATCCACGATGAAGCTCAAAAACAGCGACAGGTGAATCAAAACTCCCAAATCAAAGACAATCAATCTTTCAATCAAATAGGGGTGTTCCTAGATTAACCCAGGAAACTCGAAGGACCGATAACTAATCCCCAAAACTTCAAAAGAGACCAAAAAAAAAATCAAGGCAAGAGAAAACAAGAAAAACAAAGGCTAAAGCTCCTCCCCAGTGGAGTCGCCAACTTCTGAAGCAGGAAAGTGTTACCTCTGCGGATAAAGGCAACCCCTCTAGCCCTAGAGTGGGTCTAGTCACAAACAAGGACAGATCAACAATAGCTTTCCTTAAATAGTCAAAGTTAGAGGCCTACCTCAACCGGTGGTTGATGGAGTTCTGTTGCGCTGCTCCAACTTCTACTTCCTTCTCCTCAACGAGTGATCAACCTGAAACAAAGCGAAGGAAATACAACAAAGCACATAATCCGGCAACAATAATAAACCATTTACTCACAAAGTCAAGAAGTCATGAGCTTTCAAGTACATTTCATACAAGACATAGGAAAACATCATTGATTGCATTAATAATGAAATAAGAGTCAGCTGACAATCAAAGTCTTGACGTCACAAGCCTTCTCAGAGAAGAGGCCAGCCAGCATGTTCTTCAAGCATTCACTCTTTGAAGATGGATCTCCCAACACACAAGAGCTCTCTCACTCATAAGCTTCACACAAAATCAAGGGTACCTTACAACCTTCCACAAACTATCGACAATTCCACACTTATCACACTCACACTAGCTATCTAGCAAACTCACAAAGCACTCACAGGACTGCTCAACTAGCCAACTATCAGAACTGTCCAACTAGTAATTCATAGCAATGTTGAGAGTTTAAATAGGAGAAGGAGTCTCCATGAAAGGTGGAAAGGAGAGCTTATCACCAAGGAAGGTAGCACAATTGACGGAACTGCCACACCAAGGAAGGAAGGGCGACATAAACAAGGCCAACAACCAGGTCTGGAGTCATCTGGAAGGCCGACTATTGGAACAATTCACCCAATCTAGATCATCGTGGGCAGGAACTGATCCTCAACACTGACATCGCAAGTGATTAGTGCAGATAGTCAGATCATCATTGAAGGGACCACATGGACCTATGCTGATGCATAAAATCGAGCCATCGCGGGAATCACGTGTACTTCCGCGCTGGAAGCGTGGTCTGTCTGTTCATGAGTGCCTATCAGCGCGTTTATTAAGGAAACAACCGCGATGAGGCAAATAACTTTGCAAAAGTGGTTCAATTGGCAGCACAGGGAAGCATTTGTCTGTCATAAGCATGTTTGACTTGGACACATGACATAGCGAGAAGACCGGGAGTGAAAGCGATGATAAATTACTGTGTAACACTCTACATTCTATTTGATGATCATCCTGCTGGATATATGTCGAAAAGCACTCTCGCTGTCCCACTGAACAGAGGTGAAATGGACGCTTTAATGCTCATTGACCGGGCATGATGTATCATAATCAGAATACAGGAGGGATGCCTTTTACCATATTCCATAATATTTTTCTGACTATCTGGATGTGAAACTTTAATAAAGCATGACACATAAAATATCGCATCCAGAACCACGACTTCGCATATCACCATCGGGAAGGAAGAAGGGGCATTAATACTAATTTATGGTAATTTCCCAATATGTTGGATTTGAAATTTCACACAACCATAATTGTTCTAGGTATATTTGGGCACATCACTCCTGACATTTAGATCAGTACAATTAGGGCTCATCAAACCCTAATTTAGTTGTTACATGCCCTAGAAAAGTCATCAAATTGAATGCTTCCATCCATGAAAGTTTCCTAGATTGAAACCCTACTGAAATGCCTCCTTAGGACACCAACGTAGCCTTGGTCAGGGGTAACTATGTTGTAGAGCAAGTAGGCCTATTCAAGCTTTCACTGTAGTGCACTTAAACCCTCTTTGACCTACGCTGGGCGAGAATGAGCGAAATTCACATTGGATTCTGGGAATATTCTCTGATTCTAGAGAATTCTAGAAGGATGCCCAGCTCTTATCTCATCCTATGAGGTTAAATTTGGATAGGTTATGGATCAATTACCCCTTTATCCTCTCATCCCTTTCTCTATGGAAACTAACTCCAATTTTGGAAAGCCATTCAATGCCCAATTTATGGCATAACCACCTGCATTTCCCTATAAATTGACCACTCATCATAGTGATCAGGGGGCTAGAATTTGAATATTGTAGGGAAATACTATTGGTTTGATATTTGAGTTCATGTCAAGTAATTTTATGCTACTATATTGGTGTGCTTTTGGTGTGATGAGGGTTGGACTGAAGCTAGATGAGTGACACAGGATTGAACCACATTGGGTGAAACTCTTCCTTCTACATTAATAAAGTTGTTTATTCCTTTTCCCATATTCTTGTTCATATCTATGATGATTATGTGTTTCAATGTTGTCAATTCCATTGGTTTGTAGTAGATATATCATATATGCTTTGATTTTTGTTGTTTCCTATTTCTGTTGATGGGTACTAATTGAGCAGATTCAGTTCAAGTGGGAGCGATGGGAGAAATTCAAAGGAGATCAAGGAAGCTCAAGATTACTAGTAAGTTCCTTCATCTCACCTATCTATTATAGGAAAAGGTTAAACCACTTTCTTTCTATTGTTCTAAGTGTAGCTACCCACTTAGGAAACATTTGTTTATCTGTAGATGCAAATTCCATATAACAAATTGGTGACCATACTAGGGACATCAGAACTAGATCTATCTAATGAATTCCTTGCTACGTATCCCTTCCAAAGAATTGTTCTCCCATTTTATGAGAACCTCTTGGAATTCATGACCTCTTATGGGTCGTGATCAAGAAATATGATGATCGTTCCTGGTCTAGCGTCAACCTCGTTAAAAAATGAAACAAAGGGTATGAGCATAGTTCCCTGTCTTGTGTCAAGCTCATTAAAAAATGAAACAAGGAATATGAGGATAGTTATTTTACTGTGTCAACCTCATTAAAAAATGAAATAGGTCCCAGAGCATAGTTCCTTGTCTTGTTTCAAGCTCATTAAAAAAAGAAACAAGGAATCTGAGCAGAGTTCCTTGTCTTGTGCCAATCTAATTAAAAAAAATGAAAAAAGGTCCCCTAGAGCAAAGTTCCAATTCAATTCTTTGATTAGATATCTTAAAATCCCAGTCAAGTCTTTCAGTTGATCTCGTAAATGAACCTTCATTCCATCCACCTAATAGCCATGAGTAATCTACTTAGGTGAATGTAATGAAACTTGGGGGGCATGCACCTAGAATCGAGTCATCATGTTGGGGGCATGTAAACCAATCTCAAGCATAGTTTTTTTTTTAAAGCTTGTGTAAACATGAAACTAAATCCAAGCATAGTTCCCTATGGTTCAAGCTTGTGTAAAAATGAACCCATCTCCATTTTAACCCTCATGATTTCCATTCTATTAGCCTCTTCCATCAGATGAGCCTTGGTTTCTCCTTCCATAGTCACTATTTGCTTGGTTGATCGTATGCTTTCACTTAGTTGTTTTACCCTTTTGAGGAACAGTTGCAATGAGTGGTCTTATTAACCAGCCTTTTCACATAAATCAACATGTTTTGAGAAGTTCCAACGTCACCAGAACCAATTGCTATCCTAGACACCACTCATTCCTTTGAGTGGAGTCCTCTTTAAGCTCTTTTCAAACTCTTGAAATATGAAAAGATTGTCGAGTGCTTGTCCTTTTCAAATCGTAAATGGATTGGAAATGACATCTACTCAGTATAAGTTTAACCCTTTTTCGGACTGAGATAGATTACTTATGAAAAAGGAGTACGTTGATTGAACATGGTCAATAGGTTCTCTCTTGTATTATTTTACACTTTTTCAGACTTGAGAGACAAAATTTACGAAAAAAAACTTGTGGAGTTTTCTTTTCGTCCCTTTTAAAACTCTCTAAACATTAAAAGGAATGAGTTCTCATTGTTGTTAAACTCATCAAAACATCAAATAGCAAAAAACTTTTCCATCATGACAAGACCGAGTTTCACCTTCACTAGACTTGTTAAAACATCACATTGTGATGGATTCACCCAAAGGGTGGAATTATACTACAAGCATATGTTATCCTCCTCAAGCTTGTTCAAAAAATAACGAGGCACTGGTCAGCAATGACTGGGGAAAATGGGAAAAGGGATAAATCACTTTATGGTAGCAAGTCGCTCGTGAACATGACACTTTCACTTCATCTTTGTGACTATTTGGGTTGGGTTATCTGCTTGATGGTTATCATGCCTATGGTTTATCACACCATCCATCACTTTGGTTTTGGGTCAATGCTGTCAATTAATTTAGTGCCCCTGACATGTTCAAGAGAAGTCACTCAGTAAACTTCATCCTTTCCAATACTTAGAAACCTTCAATTTCATGACCGCCATTCTTGAACCTTGTGTCATCAGTCAAATTATGTCTTCAAAATCACTACACTCATTTTGTGTCATTGATGTGGGATACATCAAGGCCCTCCTGCAACGAGTCGCTTCTTCTCAACATCAGCGCATTATTCAGGAAGCTGACTTAGAAACACCCTTCCAGTACCTTGAGGCTTGCATACATCAATGGAAATTTTCTTGCTTCCGGCGATAGGTTGACATCACTAACCTTCGACCGAAAGACTTTGTATGGTGTTCGACATTAAAACATTTATTCACACCATGCAGAATGTACTGCAGTACCTTGAGAATCATTATCATTATCAGTGATCTCTCTTGCGTCTGTTAACGACTTACATAATTGGCTAGTAATCAGACGGTGTCTTCCCATGTTTGACTTCATATCACATATTCACATGATTAGACTCGTACTTGAGTGAAAAATTAGATGAGATAGAATACCCCGGATCTAGTTTCATCCATCCATGCTACGAGTTCAGGATAAGTACTAAATCATTTGTATGATGGATTTACATGGATGTTCATCCTATCTAGGTCTATATCTGTAGACAGCTATCTATGTACATGTAATGAAAAGTTTATATGTTGAGTATGGGTATGCCTTCCCATGGAAATTCATGAAAAAAATTCAAAATATCATGAAGTTATGTATTATATTCAATGCAGGTCACCATTAGCTTCAAATTCTCTCCTTCACATCGTAAAGCATATCACTCAACATTATCATTTTCGAATTCATACTTTAGGGGACAACTGTTACAAGTCTATTTGGGCATGTCACTCCCAACATTTAGATCAATACAATTAGGGCTCATCAAACCCTGATTCAGTTGTTACATGCCCTAGACAATTCATCAAATTGAATGTTTCCATCCATGAAAGCTTCCTAGACTGAAACCCTGCTAAAATGCCTCCTTCAGACACCAGCACAACTTTAGGGGTAACTACGCTGCAAAGTAGGTAGGCACATTTAAGCCTACACTACAGTGAACTTAGGCCCTCTTTGACCTATGCTAGGTGAGAATGAGCGAAATTCACATTGGATTCTGGGAATATTATTTGATTCTAGAGCATTCTAGAAGGATACCCAGCTCTTATCTCATCCTATGAGGTTGAATTTGGATAGACTATGGATCAATTACCCATCTATCCTCTCATCCTTTTCTCCATGGAAACTAAATCCAATTTTGGAAAGCCATTTAATGCCCAATTTATGGCATAACCACCTGCATTTCCCTATAAATTGACCACTCATCATAGTGATCAGGGGGCTAGAATTTGAAGATTGTAGGGAAATACTGTTGGTTTGAGATTTGAGTTCATGTCAAGTAATGCTATGATGCTGGATTGGTGTGATTTTGGTTTGAAAAGGGTTGGACTAAAGATGGATGAGTGACATGGGATCGAACCACATTGCGTGAAACTCTTCCTTCTACATTAATAAATTTGTTTATTCCTTTTCCCATATTCTTGTTCATATCTATGATGATTGTGTTTCAATGTTGTCAATTCCATTGGTTTATACTAGATAGATCATGTATGCTTTGATCATGGTCGTTTTCGGTTTTTGTTGACAAGTATCAATTGAGTGGATTCAGTTCAAGTGGGAGTGATGTGAGCAATTCAAAGGAGATCATGGAAGCGAAAGATTACTAGTAAGTTCCTTCATCTCATCTATCTATTATAGGAAAAGGTTAAACCACTTTCTTTCTTTTGTTATAAGTGTAGCTACCCACTTAGGGAAAATGTGTTTATCTGTAGATGCAAATTCCATATAACAATAATACATAACTTTTCAGGTCCATTGCAATCGTAAGTCGGAAGGAAGTTCAGTGGAGGAGGGATTTATGTCTATGCGATCCCCGATTGTGATATCACAGTCAGCAGGGGGCTTATCGCAATCGGCAGGGAGGACTTGCGATATTTGCAGGGGAGTGGTAACGGGGCTTTGCAATATCGCAATCGGCAGGGAAATTTATGATATGAGATATCACAATCGCAAAAGGGAAGGGGATATGGGTGGTTGTTTATTGCAAAAGGGAAGGGTTGATAGAGGGGTCCCAGCCCTTTAAAAAGGACTACAACATGTTTTTTTAATGTTTTAAAGTATTTCAAAGGGGAATGGGGAAACACGGCTAGAGTTGGAATATTAATATGGCTAGAGTTGGAAATGGGTAACTGTGGATAGAGTTGACAGACAAAGGATGAGTGAAAGAAATGGGTTTTAGAAAATTTCTCCAAAGCAATTTAAACTAGACCTATTCTTCCTCCTTAAGTCTTTAAATACAAAGCACAACAACCTCTTTTAGAAAAGCTGCAAATAGATGCAAAGAGTAGTGGTGGGAAAAACTTATCTAAAATTAATAATTAAACTAAAAATTATTTCTAGGATTTATCATGGATAACAGTTTCTACTCGTAAAAGCCTCCATTTAGATAATCAAAATCACAAGGCTACTCTCTTCCCAATTGGTTCCTAACATATTAAGGAATCAAAAATGTTCCATCCATTCATATGTTAAATGTATAAACATAATCAATCATTCTTTCATAAGAGTTTGATGTCGTTGTGAAAAACACCCTCCAAAATTTTGCTTACACTTAAATTTTGGAGCCTACTTGTGATCCTATGATCTGTCACTCCTTAATTGTTCATAGTCTCTTCATGGTCGATTGATGTTTCCTGAGGTTCTAACTGTTTAAGTCACTTTCTTAAACATGCTCATCCTTTGAGGAATTTACACACACTCTTCTTTCAAGCAAGCCTGGCAATCAAAATGTACCTTAGAAATTCAAGAATTGTGCAATCCTTGTTGATAGTGACTGCGCAGATGTTGAGGACAATGACTGTGTAGTTCTCTATGGATGATGAATGCACATTTCCAAGAGGCAGCCTTTGCGTAATCTCCAAAAACAATTATCACAACATTATTGGAGAAAGAGACTACGCAATCCCTGTAGACAGTCAGTGCAAAACCCCAAGTTGATAGTTCTCTCACTATTAGTAGCAATTGTATCATCTCCTTGGTGAGTTTTATCAATTGTCGCTTTTGTGTAGTTTGGTTTTCATTAGTGTCGCTTTCACTTTTGTGATTTGTTGTTTTTGATTTCTTTCACTTTCACAAGTGGTGCTTTTGTGTTCTCTTCACTATAGTAGGTGTCACTTTCAATTTCTTTAGCTTTTGCAAGTGTCATTTTCATGTTTTCTTGTTGTCGCAGTTGTCGATTTTGATTGTTTTCACTCTTGCATGTGTCGCATTTTAGTGCACCACTATAAGAAACCCTAGTGCATTCATCTACAGTAGTCGATTCTATATATGATAAGAATATGTGCTAGACACTTTCCCACAAATTAGCACATTGTTTGGTTGCAATTGACACTCTTGTTGTTACATGTATTCTAAGTGTTGCAAAGTGATGTTTCAATTGTCACACTTTGAAATAAGTGTCATTTTGTTGTAGTTTCAAGGTATGCATGACGATTTTGAGTCTTTTGGTGTGCGTTGATGTTATCCAAGTGTGAGATCACCATTGCATGTCTTCTTCTCTCTTGTCTCATTGATCCCACACTTATCCATTTTGGATATTTAAATGTCTTTACAACTTGCTCAACCTTCGACTGATGTTTCTCCCTCCTGGAACTATGCACTGTGCATTCCTAATCCATGGTAAAGCATCCCCTATCTCATAAATTGTGCATTGTGCAGTCCTAGAGGACAGTCTCCCTCCATCAGCACAATGAGAAACCTTGAAACCTAAGCCATCAATATAGTTTCATGTCCTTGTTAACTGTGCAATTTGTGTTCCCTCATGTCTTGGATTTGTGCATTGCACAGTTGCAATGCGTATTCATTCCTCTCTATGCCACTAACTTGTTGAAAATAGCAAAAAGAAATGTTAAAAATAGAAGTTCTAAAAATATCACTGTTATAAATAGAATATCGGGATACATTCCAATTTTAGTTAGTCACTGAACAAAAATTTCAAATTAAAATTCGAATTTGATTTGAGCAGTTGTTTGTAAAATAATTAATTAATTCATCTTGAGTTAATTAGTTGTAGAAAATCAAACATGAAGTCTATGTGAAGACAAGCAACAATTTCTCCTTTGATTGAGGAAGTTATCCCTTGATTAAGGAGATCAAGATGAGTTGTACTTTGAGTTGTAATTAGTTAGCTCAGTTAACTGAGTTAAGTCTAGTTAGATTAGTTCCAACAGTTTGGGAACTGATTGTGAGTTCAGTTAGTTAATGCATGCATGCATGTAACTACTACACTTTAGATAACTGAATATTCTCTCATAAATAACTCATGCATGTCAGTTCAGTCAGAGACCCAATTGAGATCAGATGATGGGACAGTACTATCAATTGCAGGAATATTCCATTGAGGATATCTCTTGCGTGCAGAAGGAATTCATTCCTTGGAGATTGTGCAGTTACTTCTGAGTTTGGTGAGTTGTGTGAGAGTTCAATTCACATAGGTGGTAGCCCGAGGACACAGGAGAAACTGCGCAAGGAAATAGGAGGCCTAGATGATTGGAGGAAGGCATATGTTGTGTTTATTTAGTATATGAGTAGCATTTTGAGAGATTGTACTGAGAGCTGGATAGCTTGTGAGTTAAATCTTTGTGTAATCTAGACATATTTCCACTTGTATGATAATACAAAGATCGGGGTTTTTCAACTAAGGCTTTCCCCAGAGTATTCTTTTGTGTTCTTGTGTGATTGATTTCTCATTCTCTGTTATATGTGTTCTATTTGATCTTGCTCAAAATCGATTAAGCTTCCGCAATTTTGTTTTTAGAAGTAGATCAAGTATTTTTCTTTAGTATATTGCATTATTAGGTGATCCATAGTGGGAAATTCTACATGGTATCAGAGAAAAGGTGATCAAAGCAAAGAACACTATAAAAAGAATGGAGAAGTTCGAAGTTTGAATTTCACCATTGGCATTCAACAGTTTCAGACTAGAGTATGCCCTTGATGGCAGCTTGAATTATATAACCTAGAAGGATCGCGTGGAAGTGGTATTAGAGGACAACGGTTTGAAGGACATCATTAATCAAGAAGTCCCCAAGCCAACAGCTGATAATGCTCAAGAATTGGTGGAATGGAAGAAATGTGTGGCTAGAGCAAGGAGAATCCTTCTGGAGGGAGTTTGAGACCACATAGTCTTGAGTCTCAATGGGAAGAAGACACCATTTTCAATGTGGAAAACATTGAAGGATCTATATAAGAACAACAGTGATCAGAGGCAGCTGGCACTGAAAGACAAGCTCCAGAAAATCAAGTGTGAAAAGGGCGAAACGATCTCTACATATCTGAACAAGCTCACCACCTGCAGGGATGAGCTTGGAAGTGTAGGGATCACAATAGCCGATGATGATATGGTGAATCTTGCTCTCCTCGGTCTTCCTAAGAGCTACCATAGCTACCAAGACTCGGTAAATGGAAGAGAGAAACTGCTATTGGGGACGACTTTGGGAGGATCTGATGCAGGAGGAGACAAGGAGAAGCACTAGAGATGGATCTTCATAAAAACAAGATGATGAAGAAAATCTAGCCTTAGCGAGTAAGGCGAGGAAAGAGAAAGGGAAGGCATCCCATTCCAAATCTAGTTCTTCCCATGGTGGGAAGAAGATTGACAAATTGAAAGTGAGATGCTTTCATTGTGATGAGGTGGTCCATTATGCTATGAATTGTCCACAAAAGAAATCCAAGAAGGGATCCTTGAAGGGATCAGATGGTGAGACACTGGCCTCACAGTTCAAATTGAATTTCACCCTCATCACATGTATGGTTTCATCGATTGTGGGGTGTGTTTGGTACCTAGACAGTGGAGCTTCATTCCACATAACCGGTGATAAGAATCTTTTCAGTACCTTGGAGGAGAAGGACCTCCAGATGTGGATCGAGATGGGCGATGATGGAAAGTACTATGTTTTAGGTGAAGGTATGATTGTGTTTCAGAGGGAGAATGGAGCTCCTCTCATCCTGACTGACGTAAAGTATGTGTCGGGTCTAAAGAAGAATCTTGTGTCTGTCACTATACTGGAAGACAAAGGCTATGATGTAGTCTTTAGCAAAGGAAAGGCATTCCTGAGGCATATTACCACTGGACAGACCAAGAGGATTGGGATTCGAGTAAAGAATCCCTACAAGATGGAGGTAGACAACTGTGCTACATTGAGTTCCAAAGTAGAATTGGTGTCGAGCCAAGATGTTGGCAAGCTATGGCATAGAAGATTGGGCCACTTGCACCATGGGGCCTTGAAGATCATGCAGCAAATTTCTATTGGACTTCCCAAGGGAAAACTGGAGTAAATGGATACGTGCAAAGGTTGTACCTTGGGTAAGTATGTGAAATCTTCCTTTCAAGATCGAGACAGTAGAGCTAGAGAAATCCTAGAGCGAGTTCATACAGATTTGTGTGGACCATTCTCTACAGCCTCCACCACTAAAGAAAGGTACTATGTTATTTTTATTGATGATTTTTCTCGTAGATGTTGGATCTACTTTATGCAGAAGAAGGATCAAACCTTCTCAAGGTTTTGTGAGTTCAAAGCCTTGGCAGAGAAAGAATCTGGAAAGAAAATAAGGGCCTTACGAAGTGACAAATGGAGAGTATGTCTCCCAATAGTTTAAGGACTTCTATGCAGCAAAAGGAATTATACAGGAGTTGACAACACCCCATAACCCACAACAGAATGGGGTGGCTGAAAGGAAGAACAGATCGATTGTGGGAGTAGCTCAAGTGATGTTGCATGACCAAAGCCTTCCACTTCATTTGTGGGCTGAAACATGCAATACAGTAGTATACTTGCATAACAAAAGCCTACATTGTATACTGGGAATGTAGACATCAATGGAGGCCTTTTCCGGGAAGAGACCAGATGTGAGTCACTTCAGGATCTTTGGATCATCTGTTTATTGCCATGTGACCAAAGATGCCTGGAAGAAGCTAGATCCAACAGTTGAGTTGGGGATACTTGTGGGGTACACTGATACACCCCACAACTATCAGGTGTTCTTGCCTACCAGTTAGAGGACAGTGATACGCAGAGATCTAAAGTTCGATGAGCAGAAAGCCATGCAAGTATCACTTGAGAGGGAGCTCAAGTTGCATTTAGAGGAGGAACTTTTAGTTCCTAAGGAGGAGGAGCCTCAGACTAATGTGGAGCAGCCACATGCAGAGGATCCAGGAGTGGAGACATCCACTCATGCAAAATCTTCTAGAGATGGTCAAAATGCTCAAGGGAAGCTAATAGTTTTATGCTGGATGGAAGAGAGAATGTGGGACAACCATCTTCTTAGCACAAATAGAGGAGGTCACCCAAGAAGTACACTGCTTACATGGCCTTGGTTGGGGAGTGTGTAGAGACTGAACCTTCTTCTTTTGAGGAAGCAGTGAAGCAACCAATCTGGGTTGATGCAATGTTGGAGGAGTACAACTCCATCATTCAGAACTGTGTTTGGGATGCTATCCCAAGGCCGGAGGACAAGTCAGTGGTGAGTTCCCGATGGCTTTACAAGGTAAAGAAAGTAGTTGATGGAAGTGTTGAGAAACATATGGCAAGGTTTGTTGCCTGTGGTTTCTCACAGGTCGAGGGGATCAACTACGATGAGGCTTTTGCTCCTGTAGTAAGGTAGTCATCTATTAGATCGATGTTAGCACTATCAGCTCAAATGGGTTGGAAGATCCATCAAATGGATGTGAAGAATGCTTTCCTCAATGGGAAGATTGAGGAAGAGGTGTACATTGAGCAGCCAGAAGGTTTTGAGACCTTCAATCGTGAGTCACATGTGTGCCGACTTAATTGGGCTTTGTACAAGCTGAAGCAAGCACCTCATGCTTGGTACACTAGGATCAACAGTTATTTCACCGAGTTGGACTTCACTAAGCAGATGTGAAGCAGATGTGAAACTTTACCACATCATGGTAGAAGGTAAGCCATTTATCATTGTTCTTTATGTTGATGATATGAGATTGATAGATGATGATCATTTGATCAAGTCTTGCATGGAAGACCTTGCAAGAGAATTCGAGATGAAAGACATGGGTCTTATGCACTACTTTCTAGGCATGGAAGTGTGGTAGAAGGATGGGGAAGTGTTTGTGTCTCAAGGCAAGTATGCCAATGAGATACTCAGGCGATTCCACATGGAGAAGTGCAAGCCCATGCAAACTCGTCTAGCTGGTAACTGGAGGAAGGAGGATGCTACTTAAGGTGAGGTAGTAGATGCTACTGTTTATCAGCAGCTTGTGGGTTCAATGATGTATCTAGTGAACACATGACCAGATTTGTGCTTTGTGGTGAACCAACTAAGTTAAGCTATGGTTCATCCGACCATGTTGTTTTGGAAGGCGGCGAAGCATGTGCTGTGATACCTTAGAGGCACATCTCAGTATGGATTGTGGTACAGACCGACAAAGGGAGTGAAGCTTCAAGGCTTCATAGATGTAGATTGGGCAGGGCCTCCATCAAAATGGAAGAGCACTTCAGGAGGAATCTTCAACCTTGGTTTAGCTGGAGTTTCTTGGTACAGCAAGAAACAGAGGTTAGTTGCACTTAGCTCAGCAGAGGCTGAATACATGGCTACCAGTCAAGCAGCATGTGAGGCCATTTGGATGCAGAAGATTCTAGTTTGATTGTTTGCTGAGAGGATGGATCTGTTAGTGTCAGTCTTTCCAGCCTTCCTCCAGTGATCAAATATGCTCTTACAAAGTGGTCTCAGAGTGTCAAGGTCAAATTTTGTCATTTTAGTGAGCCTTCAAGCAAAATTTGGTCACTAGGCATTAGGTCTAGGGTTTGATTTCACTCCTTTGAAAGTTGCCCAAATGTCAGTATATGTCACTATTTAGCTGAGTCTATCATCATTCAGAGGGTTTTCATCATAATTTCAAGTTCCACTGGGTCATTTTACACCTTGTTCACGCTTTAGTTTTGCCTAGGTAAGGTTCATTTCCCTCTCCTAGGGTTTTTAAGGAAATTTCTCTTGGATGGCCAACTCATTAGCAAAACTTGTATCCAGATGTTCATAAAACTTCCCTATCCTTCATGTACCCTATTAAACACTTCCCATTACTGAGATCCCCCAAATTCCTCATTTTTGCACAAACCCTAGTTTCTTGCCACAACTTGGCAATTTTCTAGGCTAGGCCTGTGTTTTGCCCTTTTGGACCCCTTCCTCTCACTCGATCTCTGAGATTCCACTTTCCCCTACTTCCTAACATCCCTCCCTACTTCCAAAAATTTCCCCAACAATTTAGAAGCCCTTTATCCCCTTCATTTCTTTTCATTTCGACAAAATCCCTTGTTTCACACATCGGGGTAAGTTTCACTCAAAATATGTTTCAGAGCAATAAAAGAAGAATTTTGAAAAAATGAGAGAGGTTTTTGTTCAAAACAGGCCAAGGAAGAAAAACCTCCTTCACTTTTTACACAGGTATCATGGTTTTAGAGAAATGTAAAAAATACAATCGCCTCGGGAGAATTGATGCACCTCTGAAGTGACCTTGGGAAAATCACGTTTTCTCCTAGCTTGGTTGGCCAAATAAATTTCGTGTTGAGTCAACGGATAAACTGACAAAAATATATTTCCAATGAACTATCATGTGCTCAATGTGGAGTTCAGGAAGGCATTCAAAAGTTGACTGCAAGATCACTCTGCCTTGAGGCAGCCTCATTTGGCACATTTTGACCAGTCTTGGGAGATTTGATTTTGGACAAGGCAAATAAACTCCAAATTGAAAAATTCTAGTTGGGTTGGAAAGTAGACTCAAATACCTTTCAAAAGAGCTATCTTTCACCTAACTTTTACATCGTGAAGGCCTCTAAAGGTCTGCTGCAAAAAGGCACTACGCACAGGCTCTATGCACCGTGGGCCTCAAGCCCAGTGCGTCGCGCGCCTCGCGCGACCCATAGGATTGGGAGCTCCAAATCACAAATGGCTTGAAGTTTTGGATTTTGCATGAGAAATAATGAATTTTTGTACTTGTACAAGACATTTGGGCAAGTTTTGCGTCCCCAAAAGGTCAAACAACATGAAAAAAATGACCTCACTGCCCCTTTTTGCACACACAGGAAGCAGTCTTGGGAGAATGCACTTTTGGAGGGGAAACTGGACACCAAATTGGAAACTTCCACTTGGGTTGGAAAGTATACATCCAAGGATTTCCAACAAGCTATCATGATTTCAATTTGGATGCCGGGAAGTGCCGCAACATTAGGCCGAAAGGCGCGCTACGCGTAGAGCTCAATCGCACAACACATAGAGATTTTTAATCTTTCAGCTCAGAAATTCGGCCAGTTTGACTAGTTTTGATTTGTGATGTAATTTTTGACTTCTCTTGATGTAATTGATTGAACATTATGTAATTTTGACACTTAGTTACTTTTTCTAGAAGATTCATTCACCAAAGAGTGAAAATTTAATGAATGAATTGGTTTCCTACCTTATAGAGGCAAGTTGTTTTGACTGCCTAGATTGTAGTGCTTTGTTTAGAGTTGGTTGAAACAGCTCCTAGGATGTTGAGCTCGACCCCTAGAGGCAAGGGAATGTTTTTTCTTGCCTATATTATGTAATTTCTCAATCATTTTCAGAGGTTGGAGAGGTTGGACTCTTGGCAAAAGCTTGACACTCTATTGTACATATTTTATCTGCATTTTTGGCAAAGGAAAGACCAGGGTTTTGCAGCACTATTTGCGATTCATGTGTCTTTATGTATTGATGGTGTGCTTCTTTTAGTATTTGTAAGTTGTTTATGTGAATCACTTTCCTTCTCTTATCTTCTGCAATTGAACAAATGAAGTGTTAAGGTAGAATCCATAATTTGTTATGCTCTGCCTTTAAGTTTGTTTGATTTTCCATGTTTTCATCTGTTTATGGAGAATCCTTGAAAGCTTCTTGCTCTCCTTAACTTCTCACCAGTCAGATCTAGCCATTCATTCTCTTTAAAAGCATCAATTCAATCGCCTACCTTGCCCCAAGTAGACCTCTGCAAAAACTGTGCCTCATCCCCACACCCAAAATTGTCTTTCCCTTGAATTCAACAAAACTTCAAAAAATCAATTTCAAACTCCTTGTACTTCATACCTAGCCTAGCATTAGTTATCAATTTAGTCATCTCGAGCCTCATTGATCATCTTTATCCAAGATTGACTTGGAGAGAGCCCTCTCCTGTCCTTGTAGGGCTAGCTACAAGGCTGAGCGTGGTTTGATGTAGCCTCGAGTTTTACCTTATTTCAGCCTAAGGTAGATTTGAGTGCTAACATAGTGGCAACCATACTGGGGAAGAATTGGTTTTCTTGTTAGTGTTATTTGATTTATAGCTACAGACGGAGTCTGAAGTCACGCCAGGTAGCCTTCGAACTGCACATTTCTCTGCGAGTGCATAGTAGATAAACGTTGCTTCAGTCAATCTCCGGTCTAGCTTGTAATCGTAACACTTAACTTATAAATTGCCCCAGTACATGTATCGAGTTCAGATCTAATGGTTGAGGTGGACAACGATCAGACATAAGAAGGCTGAAATCATTCACCTGGTGACTTCATTCACTGACAAATCCAAAAATCAATGCTTCATGGTGATTTCATTGCAGGCAGATCAGTAGCTTCAGAATTGTTAAGATGGACCAGATTGCAAGACGATACGTTCCCATGAGCCGAGATCACATTCCAGGTTTCCCAAACAAAATGCCCAAGGTAGATTGGTCAAGGAATCTGCCTACATTTAACGATGATGGTAAGAAAGATGCTGCTTTACATCTGGTTAGATTTCACATGCATATTCGCAAGTTGAAGGTGGATTTTCCTGAAGATTGCTTGATGAAGATATTCCTGGCCACACTGGAAGGTGAAGCCCAATCTTGGTATGAAAAATTTCCGCTGGCCTGTATTTATTGTTTAAAAGATTTTCATGCCTTGTTCATTGAAAGATATCAAGCATCTTATCCATCATTAAATTTAGTTCATGACTGTTGCAAACATGCTTCTACTTTTATTGAAAGCCTTGAGAAATATTACGAAGATGATAATTTCATGGATGATGAGATCATAGAGGCTCTGTATGACAATCCATTTTAGCAACATGAAGAGAACCTAGAGGATACCTATCAAGATGATCAGGAAATTTTGCAGCAGAATCAAGATCAGCAGGTTGAAGATGGCCACATGGCTGAAAATGATGAAAGGGAGAATGTTATTTCAGATCTGCCCACTGAAGAAGACATCATGCCGAGAACTCAAGTTTCATTTGCAGATTTTGATAATGACCAGTCAGTTGTTTTAGATCTACATTCAGATTGTGATGACCAAGCATATCTTATGTTGAAGCCCATCAAAGAGAACTCTATTGTTGAGATCATCTGGAATGAAGAAGACAAAGTTATTGACCAAAGCCTTCATGAGGAGGTAATCTGGTCATTTCATGGACAACAAGATGGGATCTTTGTTCAGGTAAGTGAGAAATCTTCTTTTAACAACTCAGTGGTAAATGATAATTTGATTGCCATGTCAGATGAAGACAATTACTGTTTGAGCAAAAGAAAACAGAAAGCATTATCTCCTTTGTCTGAACATGAAATAGATCAACTCTTGAAAGGTCATGTTACAGCCCAAGCTAAAGCAGATTTGCAATGCACACATGGTCAAGAAAGTGTTGGTGAAATCTCTTCCTCTTTTGAAAATGATGACAGTCTTGTAATTAGTTTTGTAGATCAGCAAACAGATAATATTTTCTTTCACAAAGATGATAAGGCTGTCATGTTTGATAATCTTGAAGATTGTTTTTTGTTTAAGAATGACCTAGACCATGAAGATGAGGAGTATGAGCTTGAGAGAGACAATATTCCAGGATTTCTCATGGTCAAGGAACCTACAACTAACACTCAGATGGCAGAAGCACATACTTCTCTGTGCATTCCTATCCCTCGGAAATCAATTGTTCTTTCATATCAGAATGAAGGGAGTACTTGTATTTTTGCTGCTGGATCTCAAGACAAGATAGCACTTCAGGATTACCAAGATCCCTTCGGCATCCTTTTGCAAGCACTAGAGAAGATAAATGTTGCTTGGTTTGTTATCATAAGCCTTGGTTTCAATGGTTATTGTGAGTTGCCTACATGTACATCGTTTCGCCTGCTCGAGAAAAGTGAGAGCTGAAATTTGGTATGTAGCCATCTATTGGATTGGTTACATTGGAAAGGCGATTACACATGATTTGTACATATTTCATTAGTATGCAGGTGGTTGTCATCATGATTCCAAATCTTGATGGATTGCTGCCTTTTTTCCAAAAGCTTTGTAAAGTCTTGTTTTAGGTCAGTGATGAGTCATTTGTGTTTGGTCTGTTGAGTCAGTTTTTCAAGTTATTTCAGTTTGCCATCGAGTCATTTTGAGTCAAGCTTCAGTTAAGTTTCAGTCAGTTTTCAGTCAGTTTGTGTCTTTATAGTCCAAGTCGAATAGAGTCATTTCAAGTTTGGACATATGTGTATAAGTTGACTCCATTGCCCAATAAATAAGTCACTCGTCTGCCCTCCCAGAGGTCTAAGGTTCTTGGCACCTCCAAGGAGCTACCATCCCCATTGGAGCCAATGTTAGTGTCGGTCTTGAGCCCTCCATCGGTGATCAAAAGCTCTTTGCATGTGCATAGGCAGGTGTCTCATCAGTATCAGTTTTGCATCCCGTTAGGCATGCCATAAAACTGATGGAGGAGCTAGTCCTTGTTCCCTTCTTGGCTTTGCTGGATCAGATCATATCATTTAAATGAGCTTGTGTTACACTTGTTTTATTTTTGTCTTGAAATCCCAAGTCTTAGGTCTAGGGTTTTGGTCAAAAATCACTGCAAGGTCATGAGTCAAAGGTCTAATAGTCCCCAGCAAGCCGGAAGGAGGTATGTAAATATGTTCCATTGATATTTTTTTCATCAGGTACAGCTCATTTATACCTTGGATTTAAAAACCCTGTTTTTAAACCCAAGGTCATGTGAAATTTGCAAAAAATAAGGAAAATTTTCAAAATTATTCAAAATGCCGGCAATAACCCTGGTCTCCTCGCCAGAGTCCATTAGATGGTCAACCTGCAAAAAGAACGGAGTTAAAGCACTCAAAAGATCAAATTCAGGACAAAGTGAACTCAAAACAGTGTTAAAGTGAATGTCAAAACAAAAACATTAGAAAGTGGGTTTCGTAAGTTAATTTTTTCAAATTGGGCCTATAAAGAGTAAATTTCCCTCTAAATAGCCTCATTATGCATTTGAGAGCTTGCAAAATGAGTGAGAGGTCAAAAGAGGCGATTTGCAGAAAGTTGGAGTCATTCTCAGGGGCGCGACCACTCAGGGTCAGTGCGCGACTAGTTGGGTGGGGCGCGACCACTCAGCGACCCCTCTGCAGTGCATTTTTCTAAAGGCCGTGACCACTTAGGCAGGGCGCGACCACTCAGAGCAGGGGAACGACCACTCAAGCTGTCTTCTACAGAACCACTCTAAATCGACTAAATCACCCTCTTGCTTGCTCAATTGATCGAGCATACTTCTCAGCATTTTTGCAGGCAAGGGCAGCAGTTTGCTCTATCTATTTGCTTCACTTTGCTCAAAAGCACCATGTCAACCACTGAAACATATGAGCAAGGTGATGACTGGTCTTCTTCCACAGAAATCGAGGTACTGCAGAGGCCTTGTAAGGGTGGCAAAGGTGGTCATCATAGGAGAGAGGAACCCACCTCTTTGGTAGAAAATTGCAACCTGTCCTAATGGCAGTGAATTGTTCGTTATATGTCATTTTTTCAGTTCTTGTGAGAGGTTGCTCAGATTCGCACGCACAGGGAGTTTGGCCCGCTATTATTTTGTTTGCACTTCATGAATGGGGAGGTCCAAACTCTTGCAGGGGTGAATTTTGTACAGTATCTCCCGGAGGTGAATTTCAGGAGGCTAACCAGGATACCAATGGTGGGTGAGGTGTGGCCCCAAGTGAAAAATGTTGGAAATATGTTTATTTGAGCCATAATTGTCAGGCTAGCATTCATGAGTCACTTCAGGGGCTTTCCTTCAGATTCCTTCACCGGGAGCATGCTCCAATCATGCGGCTTATCATGCATTACTTTACATGCGAGGGAAGATTTTCAACAGGTCTTCTCTTGTCACATTCGCCTGTTGATGCACTTTACCCGAGTGAGGATGATGAACATCCCAGTTTTCTTCTTCCAGAACATTCAGATGATGGTGTCCGTGTTTCAGAGGCAGTCCCCAGCTCAGCAGCATAGGAGTTTGTGCCATCATGGTCTCATCCAGATCATTGTTTCTCATCAGTTGAGTCAGCAGGGCATTTCATGGGCAGACTTCATTTCTCATGAGTTATTTACAGTGCCACCACAGCCAGAGCCAGAGCCAGAGGCCATTCATGAGGAGGGAGGTCCATCACACCAGCTCGAGATTATTGTTCCGAGACATGTTGTTTCCCCACCGTAGCTTACATATCAGAGGGTCATAGGACCTTGTTTGCAGCAGCTCGACGAGTACTTTCTCCACAGCAGGTGGAAGGGGTCTCGTCATCATCATCAGGTCAGCGAGTGTTATCTCCACATCAGGTGGAAGGGGCCTCACATTCTTCATCAGCAGAGGCAGTACGGGAGGGAAAACAGCCCATGGTAGAGAAGGAGAGAGCCGGTGACACACAGGTTGACATCATTGATCTTGATGCTCACTCCCCCACTTCAGATTTGCATGAGATCATCCGACAGAGAGAGGCGGAAAATCGCTTGTTACAGCAGAAGCTCAACATGGCCCAATGAACAATAAACTATCTTGAGCAGCGCAACAAGCAACTTGAGGATGAGAAAGAGTTGGATGAGCTGTGGAGGATTCGAAGTGATCGAGTCATCAACCGTAGGAGGCCCGGTGACTTGCTGCCCAAGGAGAGGGAATCCATGCTTATCCGGGTGAATACAAACTTAGAGAGGTTGTTGGCAAAGGCCAACCAAGAAAAGAAGCTGCTAAAGAACATGAAGAATCATTATTGGGCAAGGATGCATGTTTGTAAGGCAAGGATGAAGATTCTTCAAAGGAGGTTGATCGAGGCTCTCAAAGGGAGGAAGAAGACCAACCCGCTCCGTATCTTGGCTGAGGCCTCTCTCACTCACCATGATACTCATTAGCCTCCTCCTAGCAGCAAACCCAAGAAATTTTGAGAGTTTTGAGCATTTTTGGCATTTTTGAGAATTTTACAGGTTTTGGCCATTTGAGTGGTCTCACCCCGTGCGCGACCAGTCATGGGGACAGCTCAGAACAGGGAAAACTCTACATTTTTGGAATTTTCATGCAAAAATATACTTGCCTATGCATGGGTTTCAGATTTTATGAAGATTTGGGCTCCCAAAAGCTCAAAATACATGCAAATTTTGACTTTCTGCCCCTTTTTTGAGTTGCAGAAAGCTGCCTTGGGAGAAATGACTTTGTAGGGGTCAAATCAACTCCAAATTCAGAAATTCCAGTGGGGTTGGAAAGTAGACTCACAGACCTTTCCAATGAGCTATCTTGCACCTGATTTGGACACCGGGAAGGCCCTAAAATAGAGCTGTCAATGCGCGCGACCAGTCAAAGTGAGGGGCGCGACCACTCAGGGAAATTTCACTGTTTTGACCAGTTCAGCCAGCAAAACACTGTTTTTACTTTGGTTGACTTTTGAGGCATGTAAATAATGGATTTTTGTGTAATTTTCATGGCAATTAGATACTTTTACTCTCCTTGAACACTTCTAGAAGTTTCCTTGATGTAAATGGTAAATATTTAATGCATGGATAGGTTTCCTAAGTTTTAGAGGCAAGTTGTTTTGACTGCCTATTATCTAGTGATTAGTTTAGAATTAGTTGAAACAGCTCCTAGGAAGCTGAGCTCGACCCCTAGAGGTGGGGAAAGGAGTTAGATCTTCTATATTATGCCTTCTCTTACTCATTTTCATGGTTGGACTCTTGAGGGAGAAGCTCCTATTGTATATTTCACTTGTATCTCTGCAATTTGAGGAAAAGGAAGACCAGGGTTTTGCAGACATCATTGGGATTCTTGTGGACTCTTGTGTTGATGGTGTGTTCTCTTATTGTAATTTTAAGTGTGTTTATGTGTTCCATATATTTCTTTACTGTAGCTTATTAAACAAATGAAGTGATAAAGTTTGAATTCATGCATGTCATGCTCAGCTTTCAAATTTGTTTGATGTTTATGTTTTCCACTGTCTAAAGAGGATTCAAAGTCATTGTTTGCTCTCTTTAGCTTCTCCTCTTTCCTCCTTGATCATCCATCTCAGCTAAAAGCATCAGCACAAGCTCCTACCTTGCCCCAAGGACCCACCTGCAAAAACTGAGCTCAATCCCCGCACCCTAAATTGCAGATCCTCAACTTGCCACCAAAAAACCCCAAAAAACCCCCAAATCAACTTTCAAGTCAGTTTACTAGCCTAATATCTGTGTTACCTTGATTGGTCATCTCTTCCCATTGAAAATTTAACAATATTGACTGGAGAGAGCCTTCTCATACCCCGTATGGCTAGCTACGAGGTGAAATGGTTTGATGTTGCCTTGAAGGTTTGCCTTTCTCAGCCTGAGGTGAAATTTTGAAGCGCTAACAAGTTGTAATGGTAGTTTTAGTAGAATTCATCCATTGTTAGATGCTTTGTTGAGCAACCTCGTTATTCTCTTTCATCTAAGGTTGTTGTTGCAGATCCATCCTTTGTTTGATGCCTGCAGGGCAGTGAGCTTTCTCCCTTATACTTCTCACATTTACAATCTTCACTTGGCTAAACATGGCACTTAATTTGCCCCAGGTTTGCTGGCAGAAACTGACATTGATGCCATAATCCAAATCATCCTTTCTCTTCTTGTTTCGACCCAAAACAAAAATTAATCAAAAACCCTGATCTACTATAACTAGCCTAAAATCTACATTAAATTTTGTCATCTCATGCCATAATTGCCAATATCCTAATTGAGATTGACAAGGAGAGGTCCCTCTCCTAACTTGGTACGGCTAGCTACCAGGTTAAGCATGGTTTGATGTTACCCTAGACCTGCCTTCCTTCAGCCTGAGGTAGATCTAGGCCCTAACATAGTGGCGACCGTACCGGGAAAGAGGTGATAGATCTTCTCCGGGAAAGATCATTCAAGTTGCAGATCCAATTGTCGATGGTGGACAAAAGTCAAACACATGATATGAAGGCTAAGATCATCTACCTAATGACTGCAATGTTCGTGATCCTAAGCTTTGACTTCACTGCCAAAGAATCCAGATTTTAGAACGTTGATGGTAATCACCGATGACAGGTGGTTGAAATATTGGAAAATGAAATTGAATTATTGGATATTCAAATTAAATCACATGAATTCCAAGACCCTAAAATGTTCTTGGAAACTCTCCCTCCTCCCAAAGAATAAAAAATAAGGCTGCCCTTGGAAGGTTGGATTGAAGGATGTTATAATTTATAGCGAGGATGTGACAATCTCCAGCCAAGAGCATATGTTAATGAGCTAGGGTAGCAGAGAGAATATAGTTTATATGATCCCATAGTATCATATATGGAATATATTTTTAAGTTGAAAGAAAAACCAGGTTGCCTTTTATAGAGCCAGAGGTACTATGGGTATATACTGCTGGTAGGATTTCCGACTTTCTTCTCGTTCAAACACTATCAGAAAACAACATCGTTGTCACAATTACTTTATTGGTTGATATGGCATTACACCATCACTTTTTCTATTGGTTTTGCAAAAAAGTAGGGTAGTTTTATAAATAAATAAGCTGCCAATGGCAACATTTCAGTTTCTGATATTTGTTATGTACAGGTTGCAATATGTGTATGTTTGGATTGGTATGAGTTGTTTTGAGTTTGCAGTTATTTGATTGTATTTTCCAATGGATGAGGAACTTGGTCTACAGTGTTCTTGACACCTCCAAGGAGCTACCATCCCCAATTAGGCCGATGTTAGTGCTAGTCTTCGCAGCCTGTCACCAGGGATCAACATGAGCTCTTACTAGGTTTGGTTTGGTTAGATGTTTTGCACATGATATTCAGCACAAAACATGTCACAAATGTGTCAATCAGAAGAAGCTATGAAAAATATTTCCAATGGTATATCACACTCCTGTAACGGGCTTCTAGATCATAAGATATGATTGAAATGAATGATTGATTCTTGGTTATGCATGTTTTGAGGTCAATGGTTGCACATAGGGACAAGTTTACTACAAAATCAGTTTGGACAGGAATTTTACAAAAGTGAAAGAGGTTTTTGTCCACCACATACCAAATAACAAAAATTTCCTTCCGTTTATGCACAAGTGCTACTATGTGAGAAATATGCAGTGATATTTGGAGCCTACATTCAAACGAACCAAAATTTTCATTTATTTTACTATTTTAGTCATTTTAGTGTAGTGCCATTTTACAACCGATGGAAAGTATTTTTTCAAAACCCAAGGAATTTTTTGTTAACCACAAGCCATATAACAAAATCCTCTTTCATTTTATTCACAGGTGTCATTAATTGGGATATGTGACTAGATATTTACAACTCATTTTCACAGATTTAAATTTCTAATGATTTTATGTTTTAGATATGATTTTGTGGCACAGATTACGAGCAACTAGAAACGAACTTCCAAAATTGGAGAGAGGTTTCTCTCCAACATGACCCTATATACAAAAACCACTTTCATTTTTGTAACAAGTGCTATGGTTTAGGAGATACGAGTTCATCTTCAACACCTATTTTCAAAAATTCAGTCCAAGTTTAATGTAACTGATTCTATTTTGAAGAAAATCGTTGAGCTCAATTATGTTAGTAAAAGGATGAGAAAATGTATATATTTAATGAATTTCATAGTGTACATGTTGGATTTTGGCAGCAGAAGCATTCGGACTGTGTAAAGTTTTATTGAATATCATAATAAAGTAGTTTTTGCCCTTTAGGCCTGGGATTCATCACGGTTCTTAAATGTTCAATATGTTTTTTCTCCTGTAATTCATTTACACATTATGTTTTTCTCCTTTGTTTCAGCATTATCTAAGTGATATGTTAGGAATTCATCCATAATGATGCTCCTTTCATGATGATTTTTCTATTAATTGTAATGGTAGTTTAAGCAGAATTCATTCGTTGTTAGATGCTCTGTTGAGCAAACTTGTTATTCTCTTTCATCTAAAGTTGTTGTTGTAGATCCATCCTTTGTTTGATGCCTGTAGGGCAGCAGGCTTTCTCCCTTATACTTCTTAGATTTATAATCTTCACTTGGTTGAACATGGCACTTAATTTTCCCCAGGTTTGCTAGCAGAAACTGACATTGATGCCATAATCAAAATCACCTTTTCTCTTGATGTTTCGTCCCAAAAAAAAAATCAATAAAAAACCCTGAGCTACTATACCTAGCCTAAAATCTATATTAAATTTAGTCATCTCAAGCCTTAATTGCCAATATCCTAATTGAGATTAACAAGGAGAGAGGCCTCTCTCGTCCTAGTAGGGATAGCTACCAGGTTAAGCGTGGTTTGATGTTACCCTAGCCATGCCTTCCTTTAGCCTAAGGTAGATCCAGGCTCTAACAGATGTGTCGAATTTGTACAATCATGAGCATAATGTCCTTTCCCTCTGCAATTCTAGCATATCAGCTATCATCAACCTCTTCCAGGTCCTCCTCCACCTCGGCCTCATCTGCGCCCCTCAAATTCGGTTCGCGCCATCCCTGCGTTCTAGTCAAGGGTCCACGTTTCAGCCTAAACTCTATAGGTAGGAGCCTGATCCATCATCAGCTCATAATTTCTATAGGCGCACTCATCATGTCCCACTGATCTACAAAAATTATAGAATAACTGTTGTGAATTATGTGTGTACTTTTGCAATAAATGATAGTTATCTATAGCATGCTTTCCTCCTATTTGACAAATTGCGTACCGCAGTGTAGGTGCTGCATTAGGTCCTACTTGTGCCTCCAGTCTCAGTGGCATTAGCCCTCCTCATGTTAGGTAATTCATGAACACCGGGTAGTGATCCTTTCAATGTCCCTGACCCTTTTACTTTACGCACCATAACTCGTCACGCACTTCTGGGCGAGCTGTCCTATCTTGTTTCAGACTCGACATCTCAAGGCACAACTTTTTCAACTGTGTGCGAATTTGCTAAACGCCCAGGCTGAGATCCTCTATCACGGTCTCGTGTAGTCTCATCAGGATCTTCAAGGACTCAGCCTGAGTTCTTAGCCTCTGTTGTGACAATGTGCTCCTTAGATGCAATGCTAATGATGCTACAATCCATTTGTGGTGTTGTCCATCCATCAACATCATGCTAGCTTCACGAATTGTGCACTTCAGTCTCTGATCCAACTCCCAAGGGGTCTTGGCTAGTAGCATTGTGATTTCCTTAAACCCAATGATCGATTGTGCCTCTCACTTCAGCCTGCTAAATTCTTTGTTTAACGCAATTTGGATATCCATGATCCTGCATTTGTATTTTCATTGGAATGCTTAATGTACTAGGTCAGTGCATGATCCTACAGAGCGCAGACTAATGTTTCCTTCTTTATATTGTCATTCATAACTTGCTGTGCTTCTCATACAACTTTTATCACGAACCATAACTCAGCATGATCTTCATTTCCTACTCCCTTGAACACTGGCAACTTTATCGTGCTCCCCATATTGACTCATGGTGGTGGCGGAGGTGGTATGGGCAAAGATGGGGATGAAGAAAGTGAAACTGGAGGTGGTGTGGGTGGGGGTGGTATGCATAGAATCCTCTACCTTATCAAATTGATCACGCTTCTTGATGAGAACTTCACAAGCTCTTCCTTGTCCCCTTGCAGAGGTGAAATCAAGGGGCTACATTCTAGTTCTGCACTACCTTTGTTTCTATAGATTCTCCCACTTTGTGTAGCTGCAAACATCAATTTATTTGCATAACCCAATTTTCACATAGTAGCATTTTAATCCAAGTGTTCAAAGACTTAACGTACTTACCTCGCGGTCCTTTGAGGAAGCGTCGCTCTGCCTCCTATAGCTGACTGAAGTATCTACCGTGAATTCAATGATGAATCCTCCTATAATTCGATCGAGCTAGTGATCAACAACATGCGCGATCCTATCCTCTGACGCTTCCAATCTATGCACCAATTCTGGAGTCCACACAATAGGTTTGTCGATCTTGCATCTTCCTTGGCTATTTGCTAGCTTTGTGATCCACTCGTATAGCTCACTAGGGAATGGTGTTGTATCTCTATAGAGATATAATGGCATGGTATTAGTGTAGGTAGGTGACGTGTGAGATGGGGTTATACCAAATCACAGATGAAAGGTATACGAATGCGGGTTCATGCATCTATTCTATGGCAGGGTGAATAGCTCCGATGGATAAATGGGAGCATGTTCCCTCGTAGAGGTGGTTGCTATTTGGTATCTAGTGTATAAGTTCATTGTTCTTCGTATAGTTTCTTGCTATATAGGAGCTGGGTTAGGGCGAGAGGCACCAGAGCACTGATAGTGATTTCACCCTCCTTCGCTTGGCTTGGCTTGGGTTGAAGAAAATTTCATAGATCTCTGTGTATAAGTAGTAGTCTAACCACTCTTCTTTTGATATTCACAGATTCCTATACTCTTGCGCTGAGAACTCATGAATCTTCCTACCTAACCAATCCTCAATTCCTTTCTTAGTTGGATTCCAGTGATACAACATTGGAAATCTCTATGCAGATCCTGGTCCGAGCAACAAAACCATTTGTTGGCTTGTTTGGGCGTAACCCATGTTCAAAGTTAATTAGCCAAACAAACCATGTACTACTTTCCCTTTCAGCAATAGTCTGTAGAGCGCGGACTGAGGTCTCACCCAAAGTAGTATGGGTGAGTGTTGGAACCAGGTTTAAGCACCCTTGAGATGTCTGAGGGTCTGATTTGGTCCAACTCTTAATCCCTATGCATAGGTTACTTCGCACACTTCCCTGGCCTTCGTGCCTTAATATGCTCACCTTCGCGCAGCCCTAACCAAGGGCTATGGGGCTTCTGTGCTGCTGGAGCAGTCTTCTGCACTATTTCCCTGTGTCACAATCGAGATCTAACTCATCCTCTTACATTAGTTAGTTATCTTTGCGTAAATGGATACCTTATGTTATATTTATTTATACAACGCATTCATAAGAGTTTGTGCAACAAATAAACAGTAAACTTGTAATTCATAACCAATAATAGATAAAATAGGAAAAGATACACAAAAATAAGGTATAAATTATCTTTTATTAATGTTTCCCACGATTACAGACTCAATATGCCTGCACACTCAGCTGCAGACTACTAGGCCAATGCGCACACAGTTGTAGAGCATTCTTCTACTCTATGACCCAAAGACACAACTTACACTTGGACTCAATCAATTCCTTAGACTCATCATGCTTAGATTCTATTCTCTATTTTTTACACTTAGATCCTCACTCTATTAGATCCTTCAAGCCGACATTACATTACAAAAACAAGGGCAGACAACCCTATGACTCTATTATAAGTTTGCACTCCAAGCCCACAAATCACGGAGTCTTTACAATGGAATTAGTCAAACCTTGGATTTTAAGCCTTGAAACATGCCTCGAGGGGATTCCATACCCAACAAAATAACAACAAGCGTTCTAGTCTGAGCCTTTCAGCTATAACAAAATAGCAACAAAAGCTCATGCGAAGCCTTTCGACTATAACAAAACACTATTCTAGGTATTGAGCCAGTGACCTAATCTCCACCATATCCATGATTTTCCTCTATACTCCAAGCCCAACTCTGGTTGATTGTTCCAGAACATGGTTTCTGCATGGAGTGGTGAGCTGTCATGGTAGTTGAAGATTCACCAGTAGTACAGTAATCCTACCTATACTCGACCATGCTAACAAGATGATTAATTCACTTTCTATAAAATACTTCTTGGAAGAGATTTATTAGTTGCAAATATTTAAAGGTATAAAATCTATGAAAATGATTAATTAAGCACATTTGTAACCCTTAAACATGAAACATAAATCTATTGCGGGAAGGGACACGATTCTTGGACTAGTGCAAGAATAAGGGGGTTTGCAAGGTTAAAGCAGAAGTATAAGGTTATGTTTTTCAAGGGAAAAAGGGTTAAAAACTAAAGCAATTTAGCCGACCAACAATTTGTTTTATGGAAGAGTTATTACATAGCTTACAAAAAATATTTTCAATGTCAAGTTCCCTCTTTTCTCAAGTTATTTTGAAGATTTATGCTGAAATCTAGCTCACTATTCTTTTTAAGAAGTGGTCACATCTTCTACGTTTGGATTATTTTGTGGTGGACCTGGGGCTTCGTCTTTCATTCACATAGAATTTTTTCCAAGCTAGTTATCCGACCACCAAGCCAGAGAGAAATACCAGTATGATGTTCAACAATAATTTAGGAGTAATTGCCATGAAATAGAGGAAAATGATAGTGTAAGGAGATGAGCACTAAAATGTTGGAGCAACGATTTGGACCTTTTCTACGTGTGAGAAGAATTATATATGTAGAATTTAATTAATGAAATATAATTTAATATTCATTGTATTGTCTTTTTGTGTGATTATAAATCTTTGATTGTGTCAGCATCTCTGTTTTGGGATGAATGTCGTTACCATATTGAAATCTCAATTTTACAAGTGCAAAATATATTGTAATGAGGCATCTATGTGAAGTAACCTCATTCACGAGATTGAAAGTGAGTTAATTTTAAATAGTCTCAAGGTTGATCTCATCCCAATTATTGGTTAAGGCCTCATTAGCTTGAATGTATTAGGAGACAAGTTACTGTTTTCTCTAGTTAATGTATTAATTTTGAAGAAATAAGTCAAATTTACATGGATAGATATGAGGAAGTGAGATTGATTCAAGAAATGGTGTATTTGACACTCCTATATGAATTATGGAATGGTGAAATAGATATCTATTGGAAATATAGACATCCGTGACAGTGTTGAGAAAATAGAATTGCAGTTGAGGAAGTATGCTTGTGGAACTTCGTTTGAGCATGTGGAGGCCATGGAGATCTATGCTAGTGTGAGAGTATTTACTTTGTTGAATGCTCTCTCCCTATGAATTTTCCAGTGGCTTGCATTTTATGTTCATGCTGTCTTGTGTAACCTGTTTTGGGTTCCTATGGATTGACCCTCCACCTTTTCTGTGATTCAGTAATCCATTGCTTCATGGAGTGACATGTTCATGTGGCAGTGCTGGTGGTGTTTATAGAACAACGATAGTTGGCGAACAAAATTCATATTTTGGCGAACCTTCTCCACAGATCCATACCAACACTTTTGGATTGTGTTGGGTGTGGAGCTTAATTATCTTTTGTATTCACATTGGACCCCAGCTTGAAATGGGGCAGCAACACCACCCATAGAATATTCGCTGCAGGGGTGGTCCAGGGGGGGGGCAGCTACGACCTTTGGGGAGCCCCCCCCCCCGGCGAGGGGTTTTGTGGGTAGCGCCCTTGAAGCTAAGAATAGATGTAAAATTCCCTTGTAAAAGTATAGTAATTTCTAGTAAATTTTGGCCATTTATTAGGCAGAGCTCTGAGGGTAGAAGTTATGTTTAGTTTAGGGTTTTTTTCCCTAGAAGTAACCCCTCACTATATATTAGGTAATTGTATTGTGTCTATGTAGGTCTCTATCCTGAGTGAGAAAGAGAGAGGAGATTGAGAGCAGGGAGGGTGTTACAATGGATCTACTGTAGGTTGTATCTCTTCAGATTACTGGATAATATAAAAGGAAGGGTTGGTTGCTTCTCCGTGGACATAGCCCAAACTGGGTGAACCACGTATATCTGTGTCTCTCTTGTTTTATGTGTTTTCTGTGTTTACATTTATGTAATATTTTATGTGTTCCATTGCTCTGTAATATATAATTTTCTAACAACTGGTATCAGAGCCGAAGGTCTATTTTGCTAATAAAATTGCAGGAAAGAAGGGTTCCTCATTCGGATGGGACAATGGAAGAACATGGTAAGTTTAGGGTCAAGAAATTTAATGGCCAAAACATCTCATTATGGAAGATGCAGATGGAAGATTATCTGTATCTGAAAGATCTGTACCTACCATTGGGCAGAAAAACAAAGATGTCGACGGGTATGATAGATGAAGAATGGAACTTTCTCAATAGAAAGGCACTCAGAACAGTATGGTTGGGCCTCACAGTGTCGGTCGCCTTCAACATTTCGAAGGAAACAATGACAGAGGGTTTGATTAAGGCGTTGGCGAAACTATATGAAAAACCCTCAGCCTCAAACAAGGTATTTCTTATGAAACAGTTATTTAATGTGAAGATGTCGGAAGGTGGATCTGTTGCAGACCATTTAAATGATTTTAATATTGTTATAAGTCAGTTAAGGTTTGTAGGGGTAAACTTTGATGATGAAGTTAGAGCTTTGTTATTCTTGTGCTTGTTGCTAGAAAGTTAGAATGGTTTACTAATGGCCATTAGTAACTCTGTTTCTAGATCTAGTACTTTAAAGTTTTATGATGTTTTCGGTGCTATCCTTAGCGAGGAAATGTGATGAAAAAGCTCCAGTGAGACATCGGGTAATGCTTTAAGTGCAGAGTCCAGGGGAAGAAAAATGGAAAGAGGAAAGAGCTCAGGATATCGCAGTAAATCAAGGAAAGGCAGATCCAAGTCTAGATCAGGGATAGTGTGCTGGAAATGTGGAATGAAAGGACACCTAAAGAAACACTGTAGATCTCGGAAGGGAAAATAAGGAGATGCACAACAAGAAAACAATCATGAAGCAGATGTGACAGGTGAGGTGTTACAAGATGCTTAGGATTCTTTCTTTTGAAAATATTACTGATTCCTGGGTGGTAGTTTCAGGGGCCTCATTCCATGCCACACCTCATAAGAAATACTTTCATGACTATGTTCAAGGAGATTTTGGACAACTCCATTTGGGTGAGAGAAACCCTATAAGGTTGTTGGAATGGGTAAGGTTCTTGTAAAACAGCAGAATGGAAACCAATGGCTACTAAAGGAGGTAAGGCATGTTCCAGATCTGAAGAAAAATCTAATTTCAACAGGGCAGTTAGGCGGTGAAGGTTGTGTTGTAAAAATTTTGAATAATTTAACACATATTCAATGGAGATTATCCTAATCATGTACTATTGCGGAAAACATACACAATACATAAGCTCCTCTACGTTGATCATCAATATAGCAGCATC
>APFE030737932.1:0-10211 GCA_000404065.3 Pinus taeda | reverse complement strand
CTTGCATGTCAATTACAATGTTTTCATGAGGGCATGAAAAAGGGTAAGCAGGAGGGTGTGCTGAGAATTAGGAAAGGTATGTAACTGCCACTTATTTCTTTATCTTTTCCTTTAATTCATAACTTCTTTACATTCTAATATGGGTATAGGATAAAGGATTATGATAAACTTAAGGGGATTTTTGATTAACATAAAATGACTAATTATTACCTTTTTCTATGCATAAAATGAAGAAAATGGAAGATCGCCATTTCAGAGAGAAAGATAAGGAAAAACCAATTGTTGTCCCTTTGACAGGGAACCACATCTAGATGAGGAAATCGAGATCGGAGCGCATGGGCCAAGAAAAGGAAGAAGAAATGCCATATCAGTGCAAGAGGATGAAGAGATAAATAAATAATAACGATATGGCAAATCCCTCAGGATTCTTTGATCCTGAGGGATCGCTACCATAAGAATATATGTATCTTTAGTATTTCCACCTAGCCACTATAAAAAGGGACAATGCTACTAGCCCAAAGAGGGAATTATTGTTGTTTCATACAATTTGTTGTGCAATTTGAACTTTGATCATTGACTCTCTTTAAAGAGCGATCACTATAACCTTGTTTTTATGATTAATATATAACCTTCGTTGTGTTCCATCTTTGATTATGGAATAGCCGTAGCAGTGCATCCCTGGTGACGAAGGGCCCAGCCCTAGTGGATCACTTGCTTCCTGTATTATCATTTTCCGATTACAAGTCGTGTGTGGTTTGGTTTTCTTTCCTTGCTTCATTCAGTAATCTACTGTTCCTTGTCATTTCATTTACTTGCTTTGTTATATTCAATTCGTATTTGAATAGTAATATTATCATTTGCAGCTAAAATATTACGTTGTTCATTCTCAAATCATATCGCATTGTTGTTCATTTACAAATTGACATTACTATGTAACATTTTTGTTCATTTACAAATTGACATCACTGCCCATTTACAGAGTAACATTGTTGTTCATTTACATATCGGTATCGTTGTTCATTTAGCTACGATTTACCCATAATTGTGATTGTTGTCCATTCAGATTATTGTTCCATTGCAACTGCAATTGCTGTTCCCTTATAATTGTGGTTAATATTTATTATGCTAAACTCAGATTGTTGATTCCATCATTCTAGATTCACCGTGTGTTTACATTCGATTTAGTTAGTTGTTCAATATTTCGTAGACTTACTTAAGCTTGTTGTTCCATTCTTGGTTTACTGTTCAATTCATTTACTAGTTAAAGATTGCTCCTTAAACCCTTTAGATTACGATTGCTGCTTAATTCATTCCTGTTAGTTAAGCTTTGTTGTTTAATCTTTTCAACAGATTAGATGTTGTTCCCTTTTCTATTAATTGAATTGTAATTTCAAGTAATTGCTTTGGTGAGAATAGAACGATCTGCAATTATAGTGAACGTTGACTATTGCTGTCTAGTTTCTAGATTGGAGATCTCCTCTTTGATTGCTTTTCATTTGCATCAGTTTACAAAGGAAAGAGTTATCATTACTGCATCTTTGACTGATGAGTGCTATAGTTTCTTAAGTGAATTTTTTAATTACAAAGCATTTCAGTTTCTTGCCATGACATTTAGAGTTTGTTTCCAGCATTGATTTACTTTTGTAAAAGCACTATACTACTAGCATTACTCTTCACAAGTGACCGCCTCAGACTGAGTACACTCTTGAGATAACAAATATTACCTAGATTGATAATTAGTGTAGGGTAAATAGAGGTTAAAAAGACCCTTTTTACTGCTCAACAACAAGTACAAAGAGTAATTGTTATTATGTGAAGTCCATTTCTACTATTTCCTATAATGCTTTAATTATAAATAGAAATGGTTTTCAAATTAAGCATGAATTTTAAACTTTCATTTTTTCATAATTAGTTTTTATAAAAAGATATAATTTAATTTGAATAAATATTTGAAATTTATGGATTTTTTTTTTTTTTTTATATGCATATATCATCGTCTCTCAAATACCTATTTTTCTTTAACAACGCTAACAATTAATTTCTGAAAGAAAGTTTCATGTAATTATACAGATGTACATGTATCTGCAAATAAAAATCTCATTGAATTGAAATTTATAAGATAAAATTTACAAGGTAAATGTCATATAGATAAATGGATAAATAAACTAAATAGAGCATTCCAATTTTTTAAGTGGATTTCTAGTTTTTAAAATATAGGAGTTTAAAAAAAATTAACAAACATTCATCAAATTTAACCACCTGTTACAATTACCTTATCTGACCACTCTTTATGCATGGCGAAGGCGAGGAATATTCCATGATTATATAGCCCATTCATTCCATTCTTCTTGCTAATAATATTGTAGTATAAAGGAAAATAACGATTTTAGTTCTTAGTATAAAGAAAAACCGCAATTTCACTTCTAAAATTTTGATTTTATTTAAATATTCAAACTTACAGTATCAGTAAATCAAAACTGAAATTTTAACTTCATTTAAATAATTCGAGTTGATAGTAGGGGATTGGAGTGCACCATATCAAACACATTTCTTCACTTTGTAATTGATACATGTCTTCACTTTGTAAAATGAAATCAAAATCGCCTTCGAAGAATCAATAAACTTATCAATTGTTCCCTATAGCAGCTGGGAATTTGTGCAAAGTTAGTGAAGCTATTATTCAGCTTTAACATTTATTTTTTAGGATGAAATTTCTTTTAATGTAAATATAAATAAGCATAATCTCTAACATTGGGCACTATTAAATCAGGTTGTTACTACCGACCAAGTAGTCTTTTATTGACGTTAATGTAGGTGTATTTTATACCTTTGTAGGCCCATACAACTCCATTATGACAATCTACGTATCCCAAATCAACACATGCCCAAATAGTCCCATACTTATTTCTCCCAAGACATTGCACAACACAAGGGCCCAGACAGTCCCATACTTGCACCTCCTAAAACATTACACAACACACACACATATACACATAGTACAACACAACAACTACACATGGTACAACACCCAACACTGGGACTATTTGTCCCAAGACATTGCACAACACAAGGGCCCGAAGAGTCCCATACCTACACGTCCTAAAACATTACATAACACACACACATATACACATAGTACAACAAAACAACTACCCATGGTACAACACAACACGTACACAATACACATGGCACATAATAACATGTACACAACAATGTTGAAAACCTAGAGACCATTATGTTTTTCTATAGACATCATGAAAGACTACCTCTAGTTTCCTTCCCATGCCTCACCACGTGCATCCACAATTTGTATCCAAGATATGTGGTTTCTTTAGCTATCCAAGCTTGTTCTAGCATGCTATAAATAACATTGCTTTCGTTATGATGATATATCCTTAACCATTCCCTGATAATAATACAATATGGGAATAATTTATGAATCATATTCACATGCTATTAAAAACATAGATCGGTCATGGCCACTTTGGCCCACTTGATTCCTCACACAACAATGAATATTGAATATCATGCACATTTAACTAAAATAATATAAACCATCATTCTTCTACAAGAATAACTCTTCACCAAATTGTTAGTCACAATGGCATTTATATATGTATATGGATATTGGCATAATCATGAAACTTGATACCTCACACAACCAAGAATATTTAATTTCATCCACATTTAACTAAAATAATATAAACCATCATTATTCTACAAGAATAACTCTTGACCAAACTTGTTAGTCCCAATGGCATTTATTTATGTATATGAATATTGGAATAATCATGAACATATCACATATTTATATATGTGCATTGAGTTAAGTTAGAGAACTTCCCGTGTGCCATTCTCATGGCTACAATGTCAGTGTCCAATATTTCTCATAGACTAATGAGTGACTTGGCCTTCACAACGTTGTCCACTAAATTGTGGAAAAAACATACACATTGGCATCCATCAAAGAAGGCCAAAGTTGAGATAAATCCCTTCGTTTAAGCAATACCTACATCACCAAAGGAAGTCCTTCACTAGAATTCCTCCTTTTTGCTTCTTCAACATGTTGTTGTTTCCAATTATGCTTTTGCACATGCAATGTTTCAACCTCTATTATTATCATCCCTATTCTTTATTTATGAGCAAGGCCTTTCATCCCTTTTATTCTTTATTAATCCTCTTCGGCTTTCTTACTAGAGGTTTGTGGTTTTACTACAACACCCAACAAATGTTCTTGACCCGAAGTGATACATTCAAAGGGCCATTAAAAAGGAAGGGGAGATCAATCAATACAAAAAGGGTAAAAAAAAATAAAAATAAACAAGATAACATGGCCATGCACAAATTAAAATCAAAATGAAGTCAATCAATGAAAGCGATAATTTTATGTCACAACCTATAGGCATTAAAGTAAAATAGTTATGTAGCTTAATTTTTTCCCCACGAGTCCAACATTCATGGCACTCCAACCATCATACTAGTGTGCATATGTACATATGGACATATGTATATTCACATTTCAAAATCCATTCAAGAATTCTTCACAAGGTTCATAACAGCCTTCAGATCTTACATTCCCCAATAGTTCACAAGGGATCTCTTCAACACATGTATGTATATGTCAAGGAGCCTCAGGGAATTCCCCCTCATATTTTTCAACATCTTGCGTCATTGATTCATGTCCTTGTGGCTCATAGGGGTTACTTTATTTCTTCCTCTACCCACAGGGAAAACGCTTTCTTAAATGCTATTCTCCACAAAACCAATAAGAAAATATCATCTTCTCCTTTTTAGCCTCACAAAGCCTCTTCTTGCCAATGCCAATTTTCCTTTTTGAGGGTTCAGCTTGATATGTCGTTTCTTGCAACTATTTTTGTAGTTCAACATTCTACTTAGTGAGTTCCTGATATTTCTTGGTGATCATTCTAAGTTCTACCTTGTAGAGGATTAAACCATCTTCCATGTCCCTGAGCTAAACCTCGAAATTCATGAAGGTTCTTTTCCTTTGGACGGATCTCCCTCTTTCTCATTCTTGATGGACTTGACCCGTTTCTTGATGCATGATGCCATGATACATGTTCCTTTTCATTGCCACTAATTCTTGTTATGTATTGCCACATACACATAGTTGTTAGTGCATATATATGTGTTACCCTTCTGTACTATACCAAGCATGTTTCCCTGCAACTACATACATGTCTCAAAATCTAGGACATAACTATCTCAACTTGATTTTCAAAAACTAGCATTTCTACATTCACATGCACATATCAACCCATTAATTTCACTCAGTCTTTGTACCAAGACCAAAACAACAATTTCAATTCAAATTTTATACCAAGACTAGTAATCATGGTATCTGCAACCTTACGAAGATTAATTTGAAACATGTTAACACATTAACACCATTTCATCTATGATAATGTATTTTCAGGATTAAATTTCAGATTTTTCCCCAAAATTACCAACATTATTTACTATTAGCCTCTTTTCTAAGACACGTATTATTACCTATTAAAATTAGCCTTCAAAATTAAAATGAATATCAACCTTCATTGGCTTCATTTGGCCACTTTACAAAGACCATCGTCACTAATAAATAAGTAAATTTTCCCTATAAGAAACCATAGTAGTAGATGTATATTCAACCTATTTTCCAAGTCCAATAATCGACAAGCATTTCTTAAGGGAATGTAATGACCGCAATCACCATAAACAAATAGTCAAACTCCACTGCAATATTTTACCATAAATCCATCAGTAAATGGGATTTTCCCATCCCATCCAATATATTCATGTGAATATACTCACATTCAATTAGAAATAGGCAAAGGATTTCCACCACATTTCTCATATGATAGGTACATTCACATACAAAATCTTTCCAACTATGAAATATCATATCGCTCAACTTGTAGTGATGGTATGCTATAAATAAACATACTCATTTCCTATAGGAAATTATTCAAGATTAAATAAATATGTAGATCTCCAAGGTCACAACCACCTATTGTCCAAACCTTCAAGGTGCAAGCTAGAAAGCACATGCATTTCTAAGGCCTTTATCAACAAATCATGTCAAACATTATTGTAGTTAATTTACAATCCAAATCAAATGCCATGGGTAGGACACCATCATGCTCACACTCAATTATTATATTCATAATTTTTTTCCTCCCTAGAAGGGCCCATGCATTAGTACCACGCTACATAATCACATAACAAGGTAAGTATGTCAATAGTGCATTGAATCGGTCAGTCACATACCAAAGTTTAACACCTAAACTTTTTCTTATCAATTTTTGAAAAATCAATATGAACCTGTTGGGAGGAACCTTGATATTACTTGTTCATGATAGATCCCATCTAGTCTAAGTGTTCAACCTAGATGCTCTGATACTAATATGTAACACCCCCTTCCTAATTTCACCGCAAAACATAGGCTAGAAGGAAGCAATCAATATGCTGACCCAAGATCCAAGGTAGAATTAGGAAAATGGGGTCTAATTGTTTTTTTTTTTTTTGCCTTATTTGAAACCTTAAATAGATGACATATTTATTCTTGTCATTCCTAGAGAAAACCCCTAGGTTCAATGGAGACTAGTGCCTAGGACATCTTAGTGAGTGTTGTTGTATTTTACTAGAAGCTCATAACACATTTACTCTTTAGTATATTTCAAATTAAATTGATTCAGAAATCTCCATAAGGGGTGTAACACAAGAACTTATGTAAATAATAACTCACGAGAATGTTAGGCATAAATCCACGGTGGCTGATATTGATTTAAGTTTGTAGCTTATCAGTTTTTTTTATTGTGTGTGATAGAATATATGAGTAGAAATGAAACTTGATATACAATGCCTAAATGCTAAATAATTCCATATGTCTGAATTTAGAGTGAAATGAAAGCAGAAAAAATGTTTATGGAGTGCAAAGATACATGGAGCACTTTTAAGGACTTAGTTTTGTTGGGCTGGGGTCCCCTAGGTCCAATTTTGACTAAGTTTTGTAAAAGCCTCCTCATTTTAAGCAGCAGAGCCTGAAACACACAGGTCATTGGGAGTCAAGGGGTTTTAGGAAGGTCAAAACCCCTTCATTATTGTATTTTCTTGAGCTCTACCCATAATTTACGGGCCATGGTATTGTAATAAGAAAATGTATATGAAGGGGTGTCTTAACTTGTCTAAAAGGAGAGAAGATAGTATGTGATGATTGATGCTTAGAGTCTGAACTATTCTTTCTATATTCGGGTGAAGGGGAGGGCTCCTGCTGCTGTCTATGGGAGAGCTTGGTAAGTCTGCAGCTGAGTTCCAGCCCCTGTAGCTATGTGCGGAAGGTCTGAAAGTATATGTATTGAAGATCTGGAATGATAAAGAAGATTTGAAGAAATTGTCTATATAAATTGTATACTTATGTGTTTTCTATATTTATGTTCAATTGAATTCCAATTCTCTATAATATTGTACTAATTACACTACGAAGTCTTGGATCTACTGTTATATGTTATGCTATGCATGATTAGACCTTTAGACGAAGTTCATAACTCTGTTAAATTTGAAATTGATTTAAGTTGGGGATTTTAAGGATAAGGGTTTGCGAAGGTCAAATCAAGCCTTAAACTAAAGAGGTGCCTTACTCCCACATCACATAGCCTTATAAATGCAGAGACCTAATTTTAGCATCCCCCAATACTACATCGAGTGAGACTGCAGCCTGCGCCAAGCGGGTTGTTGCGAAAAGGGTCAATAGTGTAGGGCTTTTTTCATTAGCGTACCTAACTCTTAACCTATTTCCAAGCCCCCTAAAACCAACAAATGGTTCTATTGTTGGGACCAATATCTATCTGAGGAATGTGCGATGTGGCGTCTGTGGAGAGAAAATAAGAAAGAAATCAAGAAGTCGACAGATCAGAACTTGCACGAGTTTGCGTATTAGGAGAATCGAAATCCACGTTTGTCAAAATAAAAGTGGTTATAGATATATCTCTACATAGAAGTGCACAAAGTTTTATTTTTGACGTTCCCTTGCGAGTTACATGAGTGGTTGTCCAAATTAGTAGATATCGAACCTACTTGGAAGCATGGTGATCCTATAGTGTATACTCCAGAATTAGTCAAATAACTTGAAGGATTTGATTATAAGGTTGCAAGAGTTGTTCATTACTAGATTGATAGTGTCTTGGGTAGTTTCATCACTAAATTTGCAATTGATGTATATGTGTCTTAGATCGAAGCTCAACATTGATTCTTCAAAGGTCCGAGAGGTAAGTACCTAAAGTTGCTAAATACTTGGATTAAAATGTTGTTGTGCAAAAAAGGGGTTATGCCTTCACATTAATGTTTAAGAGAGGTCAAACTAGATCTACGTGAAGTTGAAACTGATTCAGAGTAGACCTAGACAAATTCATCAAGTGTGAATACAGTCCTTTATTAGGACAATGTAGAAGTGAAGAAGAAAGAAGTAGCCCTAGAATGCCCAAAGGTGTGACACAGTTAGTAGATCACGATACTTCTAAAATACCACATCCATCCACTCAACATCAACCCTAACCTACACCTCATACACCGAGGCCTCCACCTCCACCTCCACCTCCACCTCTGCTATTCAGTATCGAGAATACAGTGAAAATACATTTATTCAGAGGTTAGGGATCAGAGGATCCAAACTAGTTTTGGTTCACCATAGAAGCTATGTGGAAAGTGCAGTAGGTCAACGATGATGATAGGAAGAAAGTGAAACTAGTTATAGTGCCATAGGATAGAGCACTTACCCGGTAAATCAGAGATAATACAACTCATCTAGCTGCTTCGTTAGCTAACACGAAGGATGTGCTCAACGCAGAATTTAGGAAGCCAAAGTTGCTAGCTTAGTGTGTGACTGAAATAAAGGAGATCGGGCAGAGGGTTAATGAGTCTATGTGGGATATAGATCAACAACTAAAGTGTTTACTAAGCCAAGTAAATATTCATATTTCAAATGAACAATATAGGGACTGGTACATAGCTATGCTATTACCTCACTTAAGATTCTCGTTATCTCAACAAAATATTGAGTCTCAAGCTGAAGCATTGGAGATCGCGATGATGCTAGAAGCTTCACCAATCCAAGACACAAATATAGGAGTTCAATAGATCCAGTCGCAGTTAGTAAGCCTACATATTGATTTGCATGATATGAAGAATGGAAAGAAGGTTAAATAAAAAACACATTATGAAGTTTGGTGCACTAAGTGCAATACTGAAGGTCGTCATAAATATCAATGCCATGTATTTGGGAATTATATAGTTGTGGGAGGTCCTAACATGTTGAAACCAAAAATTTTCGCTCGATCAAACACTGGTACAAGTGCCTGGGGTGGCATCTGCCAAGTGTGAGGATATCATTCGGTAGATAATTGTTCTCTATTACAAACATTTGTATAGTCTCCAAAGAAACTATTTTATAACTTTTATAAATCAGTTGGTCATGATGACAGGAATTATTGAAGCTATGAATTGATGATGGACATGACTCCGCTGTATAGAATACAGGCTAAAAACCGCACATACAATGTTCAAGGGTCACCAGCAACTCATGAAGGATTCCAAGGACATGGAAGAGGACAAGGAGGCGGAGTTGGAAGAGGTTAGGGCCAGATCATTTTCTACAATTGCGGAGAACGAGGAAAATTTGTGCAAGACTATTAGAATCCAACTCACCCTTATTTTCAATATTGTTGGCAATTTGAGCATGTTATAAAAGATTTCTTGGTATTCAAAGTGAATATGCAGGAGAAGAAGAACCAACAACTGATGAAGAATAGTTAGATGATGAGATATGAGTTGCGTGAAGATGATCCCAGTATCAACATTGTCACGTGAAGTGGTATAACCATTGGTGAAGACAAGGTCAAAGGAAAACAACCAGTATCAAATCTAGGGTTTCCAAGCGCTGGTTAGAAGAATGTTGGGTTTGATTTACATAGAGAAAAAGAGACATTTAATGGAGCCAAGAATTTTTTTTGTGGATCTAGGTGCTTCTACTTCTAAGAATCATATGCTGCTAGTCCCATGAAGGGAGAAATCTGAATAAGTGATTACGATAGAGGATTCCAATCCCATGGTGTTGAAATCATTTTTGCAAACCTGCATGAAGTTATTACGGGATCTGAAGGCAGATGAAGGACTGTAAGAGCTGATAGATAACTGTGCCAGCAAGGATAAGCCATTAC